>OZ032128.1:1816440-1885039 GCA_964026355.1 Pseudorhiza aurosa | reverse complement strand
TCTCTCTCTCTCTCTCTATCTATCTATCTCTCTCTCTCTCTCTCTCTCTCTCTCTCTCTCTCTCTCTCTCTCTCTCTCTCTCTCTCTCTCTCTCTCAGGGTCTCTCTCTCTCTCTCACTCACTCACTCAGGGTCTCTCTCTCTCTCAGGGTCTCTCTCTGAACGTCTCTCTCTCAGGTTCTCTCTCTCAGGGTCTCTCTCTCTCTCTCTCTCTCTCTCTATATATATATATATATATATATATATATAAATATTTATATACATGCATATATATACATATTTTTAAAGATGTATGTATATATATATGCATTTGCATTTATTTATTTATATACAAATATAGATAAATAAATAAATATATAAATATAAATGAATAGATATATAGATATATATATATTTTTATATTTTATATTTATATATACATTTATATGAATATATATATGAATATATATATATTTATAAGGAGCTTAAATCTTTGTTCATAAAATTATCTGTCTCCTTCTTCCAACTATTGAGGAAAATTTCATCCTTTTTTAATGTCGAATTGAATGAGCTTTTCATGTTTTAAAGTTTTATCATATTAAGCTTATGAATTAGGAGGCCCAATTTTTTAGCCCAGCACATGTGAATTATCATTTTTAGAATATTCAAAGCAAAATTTTCTCAAATTTCTACCGATGTTCATTCTACATATCAGAAAAATTCTTTTGAGTGCTCGATTTCTACAAAAATGTCTTAGTTTTTTCTCAAGATTGTTGGAATTTTACGAGATTGATTTGTATCTGAAAACTATAGCCTTTTGTGAGCAGGTCATTTCGGTAGCATAGCTAAAATGATTTGTGTCTGAAAGGTGCTGAGAGTGTGAGAAAGAATATATGCATTATCTAAGGATGTCTATCTAATATTTATCATTTTTCATATATCATACATATATTAACAAATTTTGAATAGCTGTTTCTTTGAGAACCTTAATCATTTCGTACTTATTAATTACAAACACGAAATATCCATGTAACCGGGAATAAGGTATCGAAGAGAAGTTTTCACAGTGTCTTTTTGGTCGAAATGGATAAGTTGATTTTTGAAAACCTCGCTAGATGGTTTGGGTGACATTTTGGACTGGGAGTTTTAATTCAAGCAGAGTGCAAACCTACTGGAGCTAAGTGACGATTCTCATGAAAAGTAAAATCATTCTTAATTGGAGAAATATTGAATCCGGCGGTGTCGTGGTCTAAATCAATTCTTGTGTGACTTCTAGCGAAACTGATTTAATTCGAATAAAATTCAAAGTATGTAGATAGGGTCATATTAACACTTGTGTTTTAGCACTAGCTAATTTTGAGAAAATTAAAGGAATTTATACAGCTATTTCTCGAGTGAACAGATATTCACGGCTAGGTGGGAAAGCAAATGATCTATAGTTATCCTTTCAAGCCGGAAAAATGCAGTCAAATTTGTCTAATTCGAACTCGTGTCATTCGAACTTTTGCTAGTACGAACAAAATTTCCAGGTCCCTTCAAAATCACCAAACAAAATACTTCTATAATTGGAATCTCTGTAATTCGAACTTCTTATGATTCGAACATTTTTATGATCCCCCATAGAGTTCGAATTAGGCAGAGTTGACTGTATCTGCGTATGAAACATCGATGATTATTCCCCCTGTCAATCTGGATTCAAACTTGACAGGGGAAATGACAGGTACAGGAAGGAGAATGGTACACCCTCATGGCAATGAAATCTAAGCGATAGCTCAAAGCGCAGAACTTCACGTTGGCTTAATTCACGGTGATATTTGCAGCCAAATAATTTGAACTGACTACTGATTAAGCCAATTTTGAGCGGAGAAATGTAAATGCTGGCTAAGACTTTTTCATTTAATTGAAACCAATAGTTTAAATCAATGGCACTGGAACAATGAATTTGAATGATTTAGCACGAAGCATCTCAGGATGAGTGATATCAAGTGGAGTCGCACAACGGTAGTGAGTTCAGACTCTGCACTCATCGTAATTTAAAACACTGCCCACGAAGAAGGCACCAATGATTCTCTTCCCAAGAAAAATCTTGGATCCTGTATCTGGTTAATGCTAAATTGGGGATCGGGTATGGTACATGCGCTTCCCAATTTTTGGCTAAATTTTGCGTCCGTACCTTCTTGATGATATACCGCTTAGATTTCTTGCGATGAGGTACTTAGAAAAACGTCCCTGCAAGATTGAAACGAGGCGATAAAACATGCTTACTTCACAAAGGAATCTGGATGAAAATAATCATACATTCCCGCGTGGTCTTATGTCAGAGGTCCTTTGGCATTTGTAAACCAACCTTTCAATCCCTTGGGCTTCAAATCTTTTCACATTCATCGTAGAAAAATATCCCATGTGTATGGCAAACTGACTTCGGTTGCAGGCGTGTGTTCTTTCCGTCTTTTGTCCCGCTGCGTGTTTGCGATTCGCGTTGTAAAAATTAGCCAACACAACTTCGCGATGTGCTTTCGGATATGAGCATCACTGTGTGTTACCTGAGAAATGAAAAAAGTTGCTATTAAATAATAAAAATGACTCGAAACCGTACAAGCGTGTGATTTAAAGTGACATATCTGAACACTCGTGTACTGAGGAAGGTCTGAACTACTGTATTCGTCTTAGATAGCAAAGTCAAAATTTCGGACAACCAATTCATCCGTTGAAGATTTGGGCAAATTCCGTTGCTCATTTTGTGACAATTTTAGCAGTGAAACGAAAATGAAATTGAGAGGGTTGCTGGATCTAATTGTTAGGCAATAATATAGATCTTGAACCCTCGGAAACTCAAATTTGTTCTGACGTTTGAAATTGTAAGGGGCGGACTTATCTAATGAAAGAACAAGAGCAATGATCAATATGCCATCTACTAGCTACAACGGGTATGGGGGTCATGTGAAAATTTTGTGAATCCACAGCCCGGAGTAAACTATCTATACCGATGAATGTGAATACGTTTCAAAGTGCACTAAAATCTACGTCTGGCATTAGAATTGTCATCAAACAGCACTATCTAGGTGTCAGGACTCGGTGGCACGGTGGTTGCCCATTGATCTCGTGGTCAGTGCTCAATACGCAATGGCTTCTCAGGGTCGAAGCATCTACCGCGGTTGTGGGGTAGAAAGCATGTAAGCAATGGTCCACCGTCGTAGCACGGCATCGCCGGATCAAGACAATGTTTCATTCTAATGACTTGGAGCCCTTCTCAGCGTATCACATGATGCATTTAAGTACGTCGATGGAGTATGGATAGCTTTAAGCTCACATTTAGCTCACACTTGGACACTGAATGGTGGCGTGGTGTGGTGGTTAAACATGTGGACTCGTAATACAGAGGTTGTCGGTTGGATTCCTCCATGTGTCACATTTAAAACGGCATTGGCGAGGAAGGCATAGGGAAACCACCTCATAAATTCCACTTCCCTAGAAAATACTCATGGCCCTGTCTCTGGCTTCTGCTATGCTGGAATCGAGTATGTGATGCACTAGGAGTGGAACACTGGCAAGCATTTGATCAGAAAGTACTGAACGGAATGCCTTGTTTGACAACGGCTTCATCAACGAGGAAGTTTCTGCATTCAATTGCAAAAATATCGCAGGAAATCCTAAAGAAATTAAAACCTAAATATACTCCATGAAAACATAAGAACACTAAAAAGACCCCACTATCCCGCATATTATTAACAGAACCTGCAGAAAGATGGAAAATGTGACTATCTATCACAGTGTAAGAACATGCAGTTTTACTTCAGATCTCAGTCCACAACTTACGATTTCACCAAAATCAATCATTTTACTCTAGCACATTATCTATCGCAACACGTGTGCTTGTCACTCCAAGCGATTTGAATTTCTGAGCGACGCAGTTGACTGCGAGACCATTGAGAACCTGCCCTGTTTGCGACTTTTACAGCTTAAAAAGGCGCGCGAATTTTGTAGGAGTAAACGGGATGGTCTGCAGGTAAATGTCCACCAACACAGAAGCTTCAGACGCAATGCACAGCTGATGGACGGCCTAGCCTTTGTTTCGTACGCGACCAACTTGTGCAAGCGATTTATTTATTCATGAATTACGAACAAATGGATTCAAGCGATTCTTTAACACACGGAGTCGAATTTGGAGAGAGGGGCACCACCAGTAAACTTCAGCGAAGTATGAATTTTGGCTTATCAAAAAGCTTTGCAGGTAGTCAGATGCAGCTGTCAAAGGCCACATTTGAAACCAGTCTCTCGTCTTTGTTCTGACGCTGTAAATATCCTTTCTTAGGCCACGATTCGTTAACATGTCGACTCTACATGCGACCTGTTCTTGCTCCGCCTATCACGGTGTCTAAACTAAATACCAGAAATGAAGTAATACAACAACACATTTAAGAACCCGTCACGTGGCCAATTAATTTCCCTCTCTGCAGGAGGACAAAGCCAGATTATCCATACTAGCCTACCTCTAAAGGTTGATTTCACAGAATTTCAAGAAGCCGTATACCTCTCATATTAATAGCAGCTCATTACTCAAGATACGGTCTTAATAGTGGAAGTGCTATGATTGTTCATTGGCTTGGAGTTTGATAACGGACCTATAGCTCGTAGCTCAAAGCGAGGCTACCGAGAAAATGGCCTCAGATGGGCAAAAAAACTTCTCTTACGTGTCAGGATAGCTCAGTGGTAAGATTCTTGCGCATTGATCCGATGCTCAGTGGTTCAAATCCACCCTCGGCTTAACTTTAACTTAGAGTAAGGAGAGTTGCCAGCTCTCTGTAATTCCAGGCACAGGAGTCACGATGTGCGTTCACATCAAGAGGAAGAACCTGGACACTGCTCGATAAGCAACAAGCTTCTTAGTGTCCATCCAGAATGAATTACGATTTTTCTCTTCTAGGGGAGCGGGGGGGGGGGGGGGGCAAAATAGTAGAACTCTTATCATCCCAATAAAAGCGAGCATCGAGCCTTGTCTCTTTGAAAAGCAGCATTACGTATCACTTAAATATATTAAACACTTTCATAGCATCTCAGTAACCTAAAACCGAAGGATGGTGCGGAAACTGATGCCTCATCTCGTTAAAGAGGAGGTTCCCAGAGACATGAAGATGAAGAGAAGGTGAATCCAAGATGACGACAACATCTAAGTAGGAGAATGGCTCAGCAAAGAAGAAGAAGCAGAAGAAGGGAAAGGAGAAGACGAAGAAGAGAAATGATTTTTTCAAAAGAGATGAAGCAGCGTTGTGGCAATCAACTCACAAGTGGCGTGATAATTTCAAAATCCGAAGTTTTCCTTTGCATATACATAATTAGAAGCAAAGAAGAGATTCGAGTAGCGGTGAACATTTTGCCTCTCAAACATCTGTGAGTGATTAGAATGAACTAGCCAATCGAGACAGGTTGCTGATATCGTTGCAGCTGGGCGAATCCACAAGTTATCCGCCATGTTTGATGTGGGCCTAAATGCAATGGCTGGTTTTGCTATTAAACGGTGAGATTTTCCCAGCTGACATACCAGTTAGCTATTCACAGATTATCAAACGAAAATTCAAGCAAATCTGCACAAATTTCTACGATTCTGTAAACCTTGGAGCTCTTAAAACACTAATAACAGCACAATAGTCTTAATTTTTCGGATGTGCGGAGTTTTAGGTCACATCCAAAAATATGGAGGGTATCACATTGCTAGAGAGGTC
The DNA here is from genome assembly GCA_964026355.1 of Pseudorhiza aurosa. Lineage (NCBI taxonomy): Eukaryota > Metazoa > Cnidaria > Scyphozoa > Rhizostomeae > Lychnorhizidae > Pseudorhiza > Pseudorhiza aurosa. Next base: position 1,879,341 of record OZ032128.1, on the reverse strand, counting down.
ACCATTCTACGCTATGGCGATGTGAGATGGGGTGTCCAGTTTCTTTCCTTGTTGAAATTTACTCTTTTCCTTTCGCCAGCTATCCATTCACAACTGGACGGGTAGATAAACGGTATCCAGGAGTAGAAAGAGCATCCTCAAGCCCTGGACCCTCACTACAGTTGGCATGTGCCCTGACCTTGGCTATGTCAGCTACACTCATCACGGATTCACTATAGGAAGATAGGGTATGGAAACATCCCTTGACAACGGTACCTGAGAAATTCCATATTTGTACATGATTACAATTCCATAGTGTACAATTCGTAGCAGAAGTAGCTCTGCATGCTAGTGACTTCGGGTAAAACGTAACGAATCAGTTCTTTTGAAGAAGACGAAGAAGAAGGAGAAAACGAGGTAGAAGGATGAGAAGAATCTGCTACTGAAAGTGCGTTTGACCAACGCGATGCTACACAATGCTTCACTAAAACATCCTTGCATGCGACGTGCTTCAGATGCAACGTAAAGATCAGTATATTACCTCAGTATAGCGTGATTACGATGTGAATGGCATGGAAGTACATTCACTCTCGGAAAGTAATAAAAAATGAGGAGAAAAAAGCTACTTACTTGATGGTTTAGGAATTTGTCGAGGCTTCTGGCGATTTGATGACTTTTGGTAGGATGGAACTTTCCGTTTTCTTTCACGTATCAGTGAACGCCGCTTTCTCTCTCTTTCTAAGAATTGTTGCTGCAGCTCCTCAGATGGAACTGAAAGAGATATGAATAACGAGTTAATGAATGAACAGACGAAAGAATGAATGAATGAATAAATGAATAAACAAAATGATGAATGAATGAATAAACAAAATGATGAATGAATGAATAAACAAAAGAATGAATGAATAAATGAAAGAATGAATGAATGAATGAATGAATTAATGAAATAATGAAAATAATAAGGACTGAATATATGGACAGAGACTGTATGTATGAATCAAGCACTGGACGAATGAAAGAATTCAAATTGAATAATAAATGAATGATGGAATAAATGAATGAAAGAGAGTAATGATTAATAAAGAATTACCTAATAATAAAAGTAATAATAATAATAAAAGCACTTATATTGCGCCATATATACACATGGCTCATAGGTTCATTAATTACATGAATGAAATTAGCAAAGGAAAATGGAAAAGAATGAGTGAAATTGAATGAAAGAATGAATGAATGGCTTTTACAAATAATTCAATGAATCGGTTATGTAGATGATGAAAATAGAGTAGGTGAATAAATGAATATAGAAATGAACGAATGAATGGATGAGTGACTGAATGAATCGATGAATGAATGATGAATTAGTAAAAGAAGGCAAAAAATGAGTGAATGAATGAACAAATAAAGGAATGGTGCTATCGACAATTGAATGAATGATTGATGCAGCATTAGCATTTCCCATTGAGCGAAATGCAAGCAAAATTCAATGCCAGCGAGACAAAACGCGGGACGTGATTGCAGATGCGTTCAATTGCGTGCACTGCGTGCAGCCGTGCATCAGAAATCGCGCTTCATTGTTGGCCAAAAACCAGAAGGCAAATGCTAATTTTTCACCAGCCTCTTGTTAAACAAATTCAAATAAAAAGCATGGATGATGTTTCCCAGCATTAAGACGAGCAGCTGCAAAACACAAATCTGATTGAGTTGCCTGAGTTATGTCGGCTGAAATAACAAAAAATCGTTATGAAAACTGCCATGGCTCAATGTGATCAACGACGTGTCATGTGAAGCAAGATGACAGAGCCACCCATATGGGGAACTCCACTCGACTGTCAGAGCATTTGAAACTTCCTGGCTTACCTTGATGGAAAGTTGAAAGAGTTTGTTGCAAGTGTGCTATGTAATTTATGGCCTCTTCTACAACCTCGATCTAAAAATAAAGCATTAATCAGTCAAAAGGGAGTGAAAAGAGGCAAGCTATTCGATGCAGCTCTCCCGCCACTTTTTCTTCCTTAGCTTAGGAGATTTAGGCTTTGAGTAAGAAATCAGCTGAGACTAATGCATTTATAAACAGCTTGATGGCAGCAGTGCTTTAGGTGTAAACATAATTCTGCTGGTCGTTTTTTATGGAGATATGCCAATTGTGCGGGGGATGCATGAAAATTGAATTGAAACCATGCAGCTGAGAAATCATTTCACCAGATTCAGACGGTATGAATCGAAAAAAGGTGAGAAGGAGATTACCCCGAGAAAAAGTAATGCAGTTACTATGTGCTGTAAAACAGAGTCGCAGATATGGTGCACAATGTAAGTAAGCTGGTCGAACATGCAACAAGTCAAAATGCCATGATGATGTTGACAGAAATCTCAACATTTGAATGAATAATGAAGATGATAATGTATACATTGAGGGAATAGGCGCTTTAAAAGGCACTGTTGTTCCCAAACTAATTACAGATTAATTTGTTTTGAATCTTTCAAACTATTGTCGATAACTGTAAATTGACGTTCTTTCGGAGCACCAACGATCAGGATTTGTAATCGCCAGATCAAAATAAGTAAGGAGCTGAGCTTAAAACTGCTACTCACCTTTGATACAGTTTCCTTCTGAGCAAGTTGAGGTATTAGCGTTCGCAGTCGTCTATACTCAAGATCTTTCGTGACCTTGGATACTCCCCTATTCGTGCTCTCTTCACAGACATCCATAGCAGGGCTAGACAAGCTCTTACCACCAGCCTAAGATTCGATAAACTTCGTTATAAACACAGGCGACCAAGCTGCTTGCAGAGTGCTGCAGGTTTCTCATGCACCGTCCTTGCCTCTCGTTACTTAGGCCCGGAAAAGGAAGTAGCTAGGCCCAGTTGTGTTGTGCCAGTTGAGTTAGATGCCAAGTGGAATACCTAGGGGTGGAAGCTGATGAGTAGATCTTCTCTAGTTAACAATATGTCGATGAAAGATTGTAAACTGGTCGACTTTGGCCTTTCCACTTTTAAAGCAATTTTCGAAACAGGTGTTTCGGAGGGTAGAAAAACTTTCCATCTATTATTATTTTAAAAAACCCGCACAGCCAGCCGGCTTCAACCAATCAAATTCGCATTGGACTTGCAGCTGACCAATCGAGACCTGGTACCAGTTAGTCTTGCGTTTTCCCAGCCGGCCGGCGGTGTTGCCTTGAGAAGATTGCAAGCAACGTGATTCGATTCTGCCTGCGCAAATGCCCAGGTCGCCGTATTCGTAGCCGTGGAGACGGGATATCGAAGTTGACACACGTGCCAATTGGATTCCATAAGGATAGATCCTCCACATCCTAGTTCCCATTTTTCGTTTCCTTGTTTAGAAAGAAAGCCACATCTGGAGTTAATTTCTTTAGCCGCAAGGCCAAGGCAAACACGAGCAAATCAAGGGAATTTTTCACTCGCAGTTTCCATAACTAGGGCAGTCGAAAATCACGTGCATTTATTTTTTCTGCCAAAATGAAGCAAATCAATTACATTTTCTTAAAGCTTTGTTGAAAAATCACTTTTCTCATCACCAAATGGATGGCCAAGCATTAAATAAAATCTGCCTATAACGCATTTTAGAATCAAACAGAAGGAAGAGCTCGTGCCGCTTTATCAGGGTAGAATTCCATGTATATTGATGATATTAAATGAGTTCTTCATGAAGTTATCCGTCTGTCGCGAAATTATCATGTTACATGGTTATGAGTGTAGCTGAATCTTTGAAAAGTAACTCATTTTCCAACGTGGATCTGATATTTGCTGGTCGGTAACCTTCTTCGCATGTTGTGGTGTGACACGGCTCGGCCTTCTGAAAATCTCCGTACAACTCAGCGGGAAAGAAGTTCGAATGACGGAATCTCTCGATGCAGAGGGAACCATGAACGCCTTGATAAAGTTTCACAAATAACTTGCGATATTTTCTTGGGAATAATGACCACATAAATTCGCACTCCGTTCCCATATCACCTCTCAGAATACCCATCCATATTACAACTACTCATTTATCGGTACGTTTTTGAAAACAACTATGCAACTTCTCCGTTTAACCTCAAAATAGATCGATTTGAAACGAAACAAAAAGCCACAAGATTTAGCGCTTAGCGAAATAAACTTTACAAAGAAAAATAGAATGGACACGTGCAAACGAGTGAAGGTAACAGTGGTTCATAATCTTAAAGGGCTTCGCATCACTCTGGCCTAGAAATGGAGACGCGGCATTTTTATAACGCCTTCGAAGCACGCTGGGGTACACGGCACTGTTACAAAACCATACTTGGAGTATCTGCACGGCGACAAGAGTATTGAGCATAATCAAAGAGCGATCAAGTGTGTGCGAACCAGCGTTTAATGTTTCATGAATAATTCAAGAATCTGCACTTGCATTGGCGAATCATTTTCAATCAATATGGAACCTATTTATTTAAAAATTAAGCCGAATAAAATTGTGCCTATAATTTCTTTGTTACAATTTAATGAATTGCAGACTAGCATTGCAAATTAGTCTTATTTGATACTCTGTAAATTATGTAAAAGATAATAATATATTCTATATTTGTTTTTATAGTTATATTGTAACTTAGATAGAGGATCCTTGCAACTGCTGAAGTGCCACCCCACTCAAATTATTTCAAAGTGAAAACTGCTGCACGCGATCCTGCGTTGAATGCTTCGTTTGCAAAGACTCGGCAGTTTGATTCATGTAGTATTTCTAATCAAAAACCGGTTACTTGCGCGCGATCTCGTATCTAGTGCTTCACGCCTTGCCAACGGAACTGAAATTAAATCAACGCGGCACCGTTTATGAGGAAGCGATCTATCGCGCGCAATGCTACACCCGACGCCTCAAACATTCATGAGGATTGCACAATTAAATCGACGCAGCATTTTCAATTCACATTTGGCATAGACGCGTAGAGCGCGCGGTTTGTTCGCTAAACAGGTATCTGCGGTGTATCGTATTAATTTTAATGAAAATACGATTGATTGATTACGAGAGGCTGATACGCGCAGACCAACAGGCCCTCCTCGAAATCGTACGAAACACCAGCTAAGCACGTGTTGGTGACAACGTGCGCTGAAATGGCACACGATATAATTGATCGAGTTTGCTTGAACACGTTTAATTTCCTGACATAGCTCGCGAGAACCTTGCTGTTGTACTTAGGGATCTTGCTTTGGGAATCTACTTACTTTGAAGGAATTCCCTCGAGTCTCTTTTGACTTTTGAACATGAGAATTGCAAGGCTATTTCCGATGTGGCTTGGAATCTCATTCCATGGTTGGCACGAGAGTAGAAGGAAATTCCCTTTGAGGATTCCAGATTTCGGCTAGGGATGTCAATATCAATCTGATTCGAAGCTGAATGACTAGATACCTCAGATCCAGTGATAAATCTGCCCTTGAGACTGACAGGGCAAAGGGGTGTTCTCAAATAAGCACACAAAGATTAACATAAACACACTGAAAGCTATCGACTGGGTGACCACACTTCGTGATGCCTAAAAGCACTCTCCCAAATATAGATTGTAGGATAGGATGAATGTGAGCAAACAGAGCAGATTCCTGGTTATTTCTCAAGATAAGACCAACTCAAACCGAGAAAATCCGACGACTTGAGTTATCTTTAGTTGAAGGGCACTGGAAAGGTTACATTGAGAATCATGCCCCATGCTTTAATGCGATAAAAAACCATTTACCGAGCATAGCTTTTTGAATTCAAGTAGCTAGTCTGTTTTGGATCAGATGCACATCGTGAAGACATTTAGTAGAAGTGTTTCGTTCAACCAAAGTAAGACGAAAAAGACTGCCATTTCACGTAAACATCACCAAAACTTTTCACCTGTCCTTATGCATGGCGATGAACTGGAAACTTCAACTTCTTTCACATAGCTTGGTCTTTCTCTATCGTCTAATCTCACTTGGAAAACTCACATTCATTCCTTTGCTAAACATGCATCTCAGAAGCTCGGTTTCCTCGCCAGAGCCAGCGGGTTTGCTCATCTTTCACCTTCTATCTATATACAAGTCCCAAATCCACCCTTCTTTAGAGTACTGCTACCATGTCTGGGGTGGCGCTCCAAAATCCACTCTCTATCTTCTGACAAAATCCAGTCCAAGGCCATTCGTCTCACGAACAATCATAACCTCACCAAATCTCTCCAAGTTCTTTCCTATTCCTCTGAGACGTGTCAGGATCACCAGAAGTTCAACTCATCCACGCCCTTTCCAAATTTCACTGCCTAATCCACGAACTCTATCCCACAAATCTTCATTCATCCCTAGATCATGCAACTTATCGAACGTCTTACCTTCCTCTTGCTTTCCTGAATTTTACAACTTGCCATCTTTTAAATCTAAGATCAATAAAGTTCATCTGATCTCCATTACATCTTAGCCATTCACTTTCTTCCTTCTCCCTTGTTGAGGCTTTGTATAGGCCACCATGGCCTTTCCCCAACATAACTCGCTAAAAAACCAATTTTTCGGTACTGAAGATTTTCCTTCTGACACTGAACACATTCTGAAACATCTCACAGTGGCTGAAATTCGATTGGTCGGAATCGGTAACCAATCAAAAATGCACCAACCGCTCAATTTCGCACGGTTTGTTAGACGACTGGGTATGAGTTTCAAAAGCTTCTTCTAAGCTTGGTACTTTGACGAGTGTCGATGAATGGGTCTTCGGTAAGAGCACCTTTTAATCCCGATTTTCTATGAAATTCAGGAAGGAAGATGGCTCCTGCGAATAGTCTCCCTGCCAAGTACCGTCAGTTCACTTGGAGGGAAACCAAACGCCATCATCACTGATTATGTACCATGCAAAGCAGCATGCGTACAGCAGACTGTGCATGCAAGTGGCACGCTGGTGTATGCGGAAAAATGAAGTTCTGTACATTAAGAGTATATGTTCAATAGATAATTCACCTGGCACTGATAAACGCGTGGAATGTGGGAAAGGGACAGGAAGACCACCGGAAAAATACCCATTCACGTTAATTAAGCAATGTTCCATGGGTTTTTACGATCAAGGGCAGCCCCATGCCAGAAAGAAACGCGTGGGTGCAGATCAACGCTCATCTACGTCGGTCTCCATTGAGTCCGATCGAAGCCAGAAGGACGAGAGGATAGCAGACGGACTGCGACAGTTTTGGTGTAACAGCCAAAAGAGAATGAAGCATTGGAGGGACATAGTCAGAGAACTGTGCCATGCCAGTCAACATGACAGCATAACCTTTTGAGCAGCAACTCAGTTGAAGATTGGCGTTCAACAGTTCTCGTTTGCTATCAAAGAAACAAACTGAGTTACTCTCTCTCTCTTCCTTCTGTTCCTTAGCCTGTAAGCAATGGGTGCACCCATGTCTTGACACCCAACCTCCATTGTTCCCTATCCTCCTTTCTTCTCGCCAGCTCTCCCACACTCCATCCGACCAGTCTCTCAAATTGTCTATCCAATATTTAGCTGGTCTTCCTCTTCGTCTTTTCCCATCCACGTTTCCCTCTATCACAGCGTTCGTGTCTCCCCCTCCTATGACCGCATGTCCAAAGAACTCGAACTTTCTCTCTTTCACAGTTGCTCAGATTGGCTTTGTTTCATGTATTTCTATTGTTTTGCTTTCAATCCGATTGTTTTTCCTTCATCACAAGAGCTGTTTTAGCCTTCCTGTTTGCTTCTCTGTATTGTTTCAGTTCTTCGTCCCATCAATGTTTTTTGCTTTTCTTGTCTCTCCTTTCATCAATGAGTTACACAGTGAAGAAATCAACTTCAGAAATCACAATTCAAATAAGAATGATTGGCAAGAGATTCACCCGAAGGAATTTCGGCCCAGGCAGCATAACGCTGAAATCCAACAGGTATCTATCTACGCTCTGTTGACGGAAGAAATTACTATTTCCAGAGGGGAAAACGCTAGACAAGATCATTATTACTAATATCATCAAAATTATCTATTCTTCAATCCTGATCTTCTTCCTGATTTGACCTTCCCCATTCCATCGAATTAATATCCACCTTCATATATATCTACATTTGTTTTGTTCCTTTCCCATAGCATTAGTATCATATTGTAAACCCTGAGCCAGGCCGGCGAATATCAAACTAGCTACGTATTAGAGAGGTTTGTAATTGCAGTTTAAATTGAATTAAAATGAAAGGTTTCCATCTGGTGAAAGCTCTCAACCGCAATTTGTCTCTTTGAGATAATCGGGGAAGCTAGCATTCCTTGATATTTTCATGTAAAAAAGATCTGGATTTAAAGAAGTGTGATGAAGAATGGCACGCACAAAGGTGAAGGGGGGACACTTGATCCCACATTGTTTTTGCATGATTTATATAAGAAAAGGGTCTGTAACTCACTCACCTGCACATTTTCACAATGAGTGTCTGGATTGGCCCAAGAGAAGAAGAATAGGGGCAATGAGCGTGCAGAGCAGCAGAAAATACTGCGGTTGTACCAGGATCGGGAATGAAAACAAGCTTCAGATGACAAGCATGAGATTCAAGTTCATCAATCTTCAGCTAAAAATACACACGTAAGACTTTAACTAATTCCCTGTTAGTCTGCATGGGAAACCTGGCACGGAAAAAAACATTTTCACCTGACGCGAAGCTTGTCCCGATTCATCCTGCATGTTTAGCTCGTGATTGATGACCAAGAAACCTTGAGCTCTAAATAAAGCTTATTCCCTCTCACCTTTTAAAGGTTAATGCTTTGAAATTTCCTTTCAGAATCTCTTTCATATCATGGGAAAAGTCAATTGAAAATTCTTGCGAATTATCTAGCGCCCTTGAGGTGGTTAAACTGCAATTAACTTTTCACATGTGGTACATAGCAGCTCCGTTTTATCAAATCCCTTCTAATGATTTTCTAGTTAAAAACTGATAGGTGTGTAGGGAAAAGCAGCGGGTGGACACAGCGACTAAGACGAACAAATAAGTCACATACTTGAGGGATGAAATAAGGCGTTGGTAATTTCTCGATAAAGAATATCAACCTCACTGCCAACTTCTCTCTCCTCTTAGGCTTTCGCTTTCTTCTTTCTTCCTCTGTTGGGGATTTGTATAGGCCACCATGGCCTTTCCTCAACATAAATCGCTAAAAAAACGAACTCTGTCCCATAAATGATCATTCATCCCAAGAACATGCAATTTATGGAACGTCTTGCCATCTTCTTGCTTTCCTGAATCCTACAACTTGCCTTCTTTCAAATAAAAGATCAATAAACTTGATCTCATCTCCTTCTCCTCTTAGCCTTTCCCTTTCAACTTTCTTCCTTTGTTGGGGCATTGTATAGGCCACCAGGCCTTTCCTCAACATAACTCACTCAATCCTACAACTTGCCTTCTTTCAAATATAAGATTGATAAAATTGATCTTATCTCTCTCTCCTCTTAGCCTTTTGCTTTCTTCTTTCTTCCTCTTTTGGAGCTTTCTATAGGCCACTGGTCTTTCTTCCACATAATTTACGAAAAAAACCAAGAGCAAAATTCGGCAGAAGAAAATGGTAGAAAAGAGAAGTCCTGAAATAGATAAACATCGAGCAGCTGTCTAAGAGTTTACATCGTACAGCCATAGTTGTGTTAACACGAAGAGAAAGGACGGGGAAGCAGCTCAACAAACACAGGTCTCTATTCCGCTGCAATCTGTTCCGAAAAAAGACTGGTAGAAATCACAAAGTTTATTCACATCAATAAGGACTAGGACTCTGCTTACTCGTTTGAGTCCAAAGTGTCCTTCAACCACAAATACCTGGACTCCATCAGTTCGAGTGGGTCTCACCGGGAGAAAGGACTAGGCCAGTACCCACATAATACAATCTCTTGGTTTTTCGTAGCATTTAATCTACCGAAGGTACACTTCGAATGACAGGATTCTCTATGTTTGAGTGAGTATCGTCAAGAGAAAGATCATGACACTGCTCACTCACTCCACAGGGCTTTTAAGTCGTCTTCAGTCTACCTAAGCTGCTTCAAAATGAAAATCTCAAAAGAGAACACCAGATAAGGTGCACGCTTGGCGAAAAACTACTGACAAGGAAGGTTCGTTGCGCATCGATTCCTTGCCTCTGCGGGGGCTGGTGATGTAAAAAGATCAGGACTAGCTCTATCTTTATCTGGGCGAATGCTTCTCACGTGTTTAAGTCGTACGGGTGATTTAATTGGCGGCGAGATGAGTGACAGGTTCGTTCAAACAAAGGGTGGCGCGTGTTTGCGAAGATGAAAAACAAAAGGGTGAGCATCTGTGTAATTTCGTAAACATTCCTTGTGGTAGGATTTGATTCGAACAAAGATACACAACAATGGCCGTTCACATGAAAACTTTGCGCGCGTTGCTAAGAGCGATATTCACTTGAATCGTGAATCACTTGATTCAGGGTTCGCGTGGATGAACAATCGGCAATGAGCGAGACTGTTCAGCAACACTTAAGACAAGTTAAATCTGCTCATCGCAAGCAAATGACGCTTTCACGGTGCATATTGCAATGGATTCTATACCCCGTTTTTACTTGGCAAACACTGTGAATGAAAAAATGCCGGAGTTCGGCAAAACAGAATATGGTGTATCATCATTTGCAGTTAAGCTGTTTCAAATCCTACCTTATTCTCTATCGTATTATTTCGTATCCTATCTTCTCCTATATCCTATAAAACCCTACCCAACTCTATCTTACTTTATCTTATCCCATCCTAGCCTGTCCTGTCCTATCCAACTCTATATTACCTTATCTTATCCCGTCCTACCCTATTCTGTCCTGTCCTGTCCTGTCCTGTCCTGTCCTGTCCTGTCCTGTCCTGTCCTGTCATATCCTTTCCTTCTCAATCCAATCCTATCCTTTCCTATCCTATCATAGCCAATCCTAACCTATTCCATCTAATTATAACCTTTTCCATTTTGCCCTGTCCTCTCCTTTCCTACCTTATTCTGTACTGTACTGGCTTAAGCTAAAAATACACGCAGACTTTAACACCATAGAGAGGCTTGTGTTATGTATAAATCCATCTTAATCTTAAACCTAAGAAGGTTAAGTTCAAAAACTTCAAAGAGGAAATTTGAGAAGGCTAGAAATGGACTGTCGAAGAATCTGACAACTTCAACAACGTAGGAAGTGTTCTGTCTTGAAAAATTCGCAAGGTACCTTTCCGCCTTCTGGTTCACAAATGAGTTTGATTCACCCCAAATTTTTTCCATTTCCAAACGAGGGGAAAATGCTTGAAGGGCAGAGGAGTGGATCAAACAAAGCTTATCATGATGTCACCATACCATTAACACGCATCGAACTGAGTCCGGAGGAGCCAGCGGGAGGCAAATCACACGAACGGGTAGAAGAATTCGTATGGAGCTTTGGCCTCAAAGGTAGGCTTTGGTTTCATCTGCGCCTCGGGAGTCGTCGAAACATCGACGAAGGAAACGGATTGGGTAACCTCTTTTTGCTGCGTTTGAAGACTGGAAGAGCCAGGCTGACAGTAACGACCGGAACACTGTAAAGGCGAATGAAACATTAATGAAATGTTGGACACAGGCTTCCGTTCAAATGACCATAAAAAGAAACTGCACAGCACACTCGATTTCGAGCGTGGTAGAAACCAGACACAGGGGGGCTCCGATATTTTCCTAATGGTGTGCAATCTCCTAACGTGGTTCCCCGATGTCTTTCCCACAATTAGTGCTGCTACTGTAAATCGCACCGAATTTGAATCAACAACCATGCAACATGAGCTTGCGAACCAAAGAAATTGCACCACCGTGCAATCATGTGTTGTTCAGTTATCGAAAAATATTGAAAATACTGAGGTAAGAAGATTGCGTTATTAGAGACATTCCTGTGTTGCTTTGAGCTTCCTCTAGGAAAATTTACCTAATGTGGGTGTGTCCCTTTAACTTCGATGAGTAGAAGAAGTAGAAGGTGAAGGAGAAGATGAGGAAGGAGATAGAAAAGAAAGAGAAAAGAGAAGTAGGAGAAGTGGAACAAGAAGAGAAGATGAGGAAGAAGATGGAAAAGAAAGAGGAGACGAGGTAGATGGAAAGAAAGAGGAGAGAGAAGTAGGAGAAGTGGAACAAGAAGAGAAGATGAGGAAGAAGATGGAAAAGAAAGAGGAGACGAGGTAGATGGAAAGAAAGAGGAGAGAGAAGTAGGAGAAGTGGAACAAGAAGAGAAGATGAGGAAGAAGATGTAAAAGAAAGAGGAGACGAGGAAGATGGAAAGAAAGAGGAGAGATAAGTAGGAGAAGTAGAAGGTGAAGGCGAAGACGAGGAAGAAGATTGAAAAGAAAGAGAAAAAGAATAGCAGTTTTACAATAAATATAAATTGGCAGTAGAAATGCATGAAATTTTTAGTAATTATTTTGCTGACCAACTATACTGAAAGAAGCACGGTAAGATAGAGGAATTATCTTTCCATCGAGATCCTTTGATTGTACTAAATACCAGTAGCCATGCTTGCAAACCGACTTCCTTCATTGTGATTCTCTTAATTTTGCGACCTGTTCCAATCACACCCGATCGTATTTGCTATTCATCCTCAGCGCTGTTCATACTACAATTACATAGAAATTTATTCCGTCTCTTTTCGATCATTTTCTAACATTTCAATTACTCAGGTGCTCCAAACGGAAAATTACAAACATTTTCCTTCTGCGTACAGAACGGGGTATTTATTGAAAAGTGTTCTCTAGGATGCAATTCTGACATTTTACACTTTGACGAGTGCAAGATAAAACTTTCTGTACTTTAGCTATGTTTGCGAACCTGTGCATCTATTGTGTGGGATTCCTTCAATCATTAATTCGAAATTCTAATTGTCTCGCGCGCTTTTCTTAGGCATTAAGGGTCAAAGTTGAAAGGTGGATAGAGAGAGAGGGTTTGGATGAGACCTGGTGTTTACTTCGTGCGTTCACCTTGACTACAATCATTCAGAAATCTTGTCCTCTCGCGAATTTCAGATGAGGTGCGTTGATACTGGGGTTTTGCTTGTACATCTTAACACCAAAATCAAAGAAGAAGGAACAGTTTATTTGATTTTATACCAATTCTGTACTCTAATGTCATTCTAGTGGGTGGTGTTGTGGTGTTTAAAGTATCAACCCATATTTTCCTTAGTGAGTTATGGTAGGGAACGGCCATGTTGGCCTATAGAAAGCCCCAAAAATGGAAGTAAGAAGAAAGTGAAAGGCTAAGAGAAGAGCAATATAGGATCAAGTTTATTGATCTTAGTTTTGAAAGAGGGCAAGTAGCAAGATTCAGGAATGCAAGAAGAAGGCAAGACGCTCCATAACTTGCATGTCCTTGGGATGAGTGATGATTTGTGGGGTAGAGATCGTAGATTAGGTAGTGAAACTTGGAAAGGGTGTCAGTGGGGTATAGTTCTGGTCTCGAAGATTCAAGCAGATTTCAAATGAAAGATTCAGTAAATCAGAGCTTGGAGTGAAACAGAAGGCAACTTACTGTAAAAGTCAGTTCTTTTGCAAAATCATACTTCACGTTGAAGCCGATGATCTGAAATCATCGCAGGCAAAACATTAGGAAAGAAGAGAACCATCAACAATGATTCAAATAGACAAAAATCTCATCAAAAGAAACAAAGGCAGCGTGCTTTGAAATAGAATTAAAAGATAAGCTTTACGATACGTCACATCGGATATAAATCTTCAACCGTTCTATTAAACATATTAAGGTTGATTTTAGGACACTGAGAAGCTATGCTTATCAAAAAGCGTCCTGGTCCCTCTTCTAACGCGACCTTTCACTGTGATTCCAAGGCCCCTTCAAGCTACAGTAGATTCTAGAGCACAGAGTAGCTATGCTTAGCAAGCAGCTTCCTGTTTCCTGGTTATGATTTTTCAGAGAGCTATTAACTCTCGCTACTCTTAGCGGCATCGAACAAACCGGGATGTCCTTACAACTGACGAAAACTTCGCCTGAGAGATTCGCTTGATCCCCATTTTGGGAGTCATAACAGGACGACTTTTCGCTACAAAAACTTTCCGGGGGTTCACCTTAGAGTTCCACCCACGATCTCGACTGATTTCTCGGTAAGAAGTTGTTGGAACTATATCGAAGCGGCTTGCAATCTCGCATGCATAGTCATTTAATGAAAAGTCAAGAGCTGTCAGTTGCCATGCTTATAGACGGATCGAAGACAAATGAAGAGTGACGCAAAACAAAAAGGTGTAAAAAATGGCTTTGCTATTCGCAGTTCCCCCACACTCACCCTCGATTGTGGATTGCCAAAATATCCCGTCATGCTGTGTAGAACTTCGAACTGGACACCGAGTATCATGCTTCGACATTTTCCGTTATCTGAAACGGGCTACGATCGAAAAGGGAGCCAAAGTTTGAGGAAGCTAATTTTGGATTCATCAATCACAGAAATCAGCAAAACCAGATAATTTAATATTGCTGTTCTCCTTCAGGTCAATCACTGCTAAAGCACGTGATCTCTGTCATGCCAAAACGGTTCTTCAGACGAAACTCATACCGTTTTTGTTCAAAGGAATTTTTCGAAACTTTGATCAAAATTCCCTTTAGTTGAACGAACTTCACATAACGTTTACATTTCTTGGTGCCAGTTACCCACAAGGTTGCTATTTTTCTGATAACGAATAGCGTTGGGTACACGGTAGGATGAAAGCTCATTCTATGTTTCTCACTTATATCAATGCTCCTTACTAATTAATAGGAAGCGAATCTTCTGATGCCATTGATCCAATTTTCTAAGTGACATTGACAGTACCCTCAAAAACTATTCTTATAAGCACATGACATGGTGCTTTCCACAAGTGCGTTTTGCCTCTTTCTTCCTTTCCTGAATCCAACAACATGCCCTTCTTTAAATCGAAAATAAATGAACTTAATTTTATCTCCCTCACCTCTTGGCCTTTTATCCCTATTAGCAGAATAATGTCGGAAAATAAGGAATTTCTTCAAAATCTAAGATAACAAATGGCAGACAGAATATTCAAGCTTGCGACCACCCAAAACCAGTCGGCACTTAGCATTTGTTCCAAGTCCGATTTTAAATAGATCATTATTGACGAAACTAGCCCCGGGGCCAATCAAACGAGGCTTTGTAAACAGATGTTTCACAACGAGAATTGAATAAGCATTTCAAACTCACTGTAACTTGCGGCCTTGTATTCAAGATTTTCACCCAATCCGCCGTGTTTGTAACAGGAGAGTTTCCGTACATTGCGACATGGGTTGGAAGCGTTCCGAGCAGACTGCTGTAAATGTTGTTTTGCAGAACAACGCACTCATTAGTGGTCATTGATCTCTTAATGCTGAAAATCAAGAAGACCGTAAATCCTTCAGCAACATGTCTAATCGGAAGGAAAGAAATAGGCTGATTTTGATGCCCTTGAGTTGACACCTTCCATGATCTAACAAACCCCGCTTCTGGTGCAATATTGAATATCAAATTGCTACACTCATTATCGTAGTACTTTCAAGGTCAACAGGGCCTTGAGTTTTTCTCCACGAAAGTGAACTACTGAGATCTTATTCCATTGCCTTCCTTACCAATGGTGCTTTCTTGTGACATGTGCAGGCATCGAACTCACCACCCCTGTGTTATGAGTCCGCAAGCTTGTACTGATAATTCAGAAACCACACAGAACACTAGACTTTTTGAGAAGAGAAAAGCAGTGACAGAGGGGTTCGATTTTCCTAAGAAGATGATTTATCAACGGTAAATGCATTGCACATTTTCGGTTTCAATCTTAGCAGGCAACAGTGATATGACTTAGGGCTTAGGAATGGTCTAGGACACGTGGTCTCCTGGGGCTGCTGCCCGTCGCGTTCCCTGCTGATCGTGTTTTCATCGTCGAACTCAAAGCTCTACGTCACACGTCAATCGGTATACTATGGCGCAAGTAGCATTGTCTCCGAGTTGATGAAAAACACGCCTTGACGGGAGCAGAACCAGACAGTACGTTGCTGGGGGTTGGGGCAAAAGTGGCATCGGAAATTGATTTGATACCTTACGAAGCATCCGGTGCGCATGTTGATGCCAAACCTCACTGAAGTACGTTCAGATGAAGAGCCGCAGTCATTTGAGGTTGCGGAGGAGGGCTTCAGTACCGTCAGCCATTTCGTCGGGTCTTTGTTTAGAATGATGACTTCTCTAATACGATCGTTAAGAGGAAATATATTAAAACCCGATTAAATACAGAAAATACGAGTAGAGGTGATATCACAGAGTACAGTGAGTTAAAGCGCACTAGCACACAGAGAGCACTACAGCACCACGCGGTTTAGTATGTAACAGTACAGTACAGTACAGTACAGTACAGTACAGTACAGTACAGTACAGTACAGTACAGTACAGTACAGTACAGTACAGTACAGTACAGTACAGTATAGTACAGTACAGTACAATATAGGACACTACAGTATAGGAAATTACAGTACAGGAAATTACAGTACAGTACAGTACAGTACAGTACAGTACAGTACAGTACAGTACAATACAGTACAGTACAGTACAATACAGTACAGTACAGTACAGGACACCACAGTATAGGACAGTACAGCACATTACAGTACAGTGCAGTATAGTATAGCACAGTACAGCACATTACAGCACAGTGCAGTATAGTATAGCACAGTACAGCACATTACAGCACAGTGCAGTATAGTATAGCACAGTACAGCACATTACAGTACCGTGCAGTACAGTATAGGACACCACAGCATAGGACAGTACAGTACAGTACAGTACCGTATAGGACATTACAGTATAGGACAGTACAGCACATTACAGTACAGTGCAGTATAGTATAGCACAGTACAGCACATTACAGCACAGTGCAGTATAGTATAGCACAGTACAGCACATTACAGTACCGTGCAGTACAGTATAGGACACCACAGTATAGGACAGTACAGTACAGTACAGTACAGTACTGTATAGGACATTACAGTATAGGACAGTACAGCACATTACAGTACAGTGCAGTATAGTATAGCACAGTACAGCACATTACAGTACAGTGCAGTATAATACAGTACAGTACAGTACAGTACAGTACAGTACAGTACAGTACAGGACACCACAGTATAGGACAGTACAGTACAGTACAGTACAGTACCGTATAGGACATTACAGTATAGGACAGTACAGCACATTACAGTACAGTGCAGTATAGTATAGCACAGTACAGCACATTACAGCACAGTGCAGTATAGTATAGGACAGTACAGTATAGTACAGCACAGTGCAGTATAGTATAGCACAGAACAGCACATTACAGTACAGTGCAGTATAGTATAGGACAGTACAGTACAGTACAGTCAAAGACAATAAGATACTGTACAATAGACGATAGTGTGGCAATGTACAAAACAGTAAAGTACATGACGACATAAGGCCGCAGAGTATATTCAAGTATAACACAGCTAAATGTAGTAAAGTACAGTACAGAAAGGAAAGTAGAAAAAAGTACGGTAAAGAAATACATAATAGCACAGTACGATGCAGTCGAGTATAGTATGGAACACAATAATACAAAAAAGTTAAGAATAGTACATGCAAGTGGAGAAGAGCGCAGGAAATGAAGATTAATGGAAAAAGTAAAGGAAAAATCACTGAAATCGTCAATGAAAAGATACTTCTTCAGCTGCGCGTTGACTTGCAATGTTCCTGCTACAACTGCGAGACCAGTTACGTAGCCAGGATTTCCACTTCTCGTGAATGACGTCGCGGAGCCAACCTGGTAAAATTCAACACAAGGGTGAATCGCTCTTCTCCTCATACCAACAATAAACCCCTTATCTATGAAGCTACACAACATGAGCAGAACACATCAAGTAAATTTGGCTCACATAGCTGGACCAAAAGCTTTGAAAGATTGCAACGTCTGTTGCAACCTGCACGTAGACAAAACTGAAGGTATTTAAGAAGAAAAATAGACAATATTGAGCATACCAAAAACTCTGGAACGAAAACAGAGTGACGTGAAGTCAATTTAATTGCAGTAAAAAGCAGCACAATAAATTACGGTATAGTATAGTATAGTATGGTATAGTATAGTATAGTTTATTATAGTATAGTATAGCATAGTATAGTATAGTAGCTTTCTTTTCCATCAAGAAAAGTATATAAGTATAAAGTATATTGCAGTATAGTAAATTACAGTGTACAACGGTGCAATATTTTACAGTACAGTACAGCACAGTCCAGTACAATACAGTACAGTACAGTACAGTACAGTACAGTACAGCACATTACAGTACAGTAAAGTACAGTACAGTAAAGTACAGTACAGTGCAGTGCAGTAATGGAAAGTTGGGTGGAGCGTCAAGGAACGTCTTACTCGAGAGGTACGCACCTTTCCTCGCCTCACTTACCCAGTTTCTTTCCTCTGCCTTTACGACAGGCACCTTTTTACAGCTGATCAGACACACAGATGGGATCAAGGAAAGAAGCAGACACGAGTTCTAACAACAGAAGACGTACGTAGTCTCACCTTTTGAAATCCAATGGCGAACTCCTGACTGAAGTAGCTTGCACTTGAGGCGACACCTCCCATGACTAAGTTGACCATTACCGAGGAGACATCCAGTGAAGTTGAATTCCCATCATAAAGAATGGTGTAAGTTACCTAGAAATGTGGGTGATTATCAAAAGCAAGCTGAAACATGCTGCAAAGCTTCGTTATGGAAACGAGAAACTGAAACAGGCTTCGAACGACTAGGAGTGAAAAAATATCCAATTCATCAAGTCACTGCTGCACTGCACACTCAATTTTAGCGTAGCAGAAACCAGAGACACAGCTCCAAGTTTCATCTAGGGAAGTGCATTTACGACACTTATCCACTGTCATCAATTACCAAAATTCAGGGTTCACTCGAATTTACGAAATTGCCCAATTTTTGCTTAAACCAAGCAACTCGGCTCTGCATTCTGTGCATTCTAATGCCCCTCCAAAGCCAGGAAAAATGGGAGGAGGGGGGGGGGAAGACTGTGGGCCGTAAAATAAGGCAGCCAGACGTAGAATGATGTAGGTTCAAATGAGCGCTCATTCATACCGGTGACCAAGTCAATGGGGACGGAAGTCAATGGAAGAAGGGAAATTAATTCACGTACTACAAAAAATTTACTTACTGCGGATGGAAAAGTTACTCTTTTATCTATAGTTTATCCAATCTACAATTGACAATAACTTTTAATATGAAAATGATAAAGCCATGGTATCGATGCAAAAGCTAGCAAAACTATGAACCAAAAAATTACCTTTTTTATAACATTCTTGCAAACGTTCTCACTGAAATTGTACACTGGCTTTGGCGGTGTTGCGAAGGAGCATGAGCCTTTTACCCCCGTCGTTGACAGACAAACAATTGGCTGCATCAAAGTGGCATTCACAAGACCCGAGTCATTATAAAATCGTATAGTAAATACAGTGTTTATAGTGGTACTTATGCTTGGCCCTCCGGATACAGGAGATCGAAAAGCACTTGCGATTGGCGATGACGGTGATGGCGAAATCGTGCTAGTGAAAGGCCGAATCACACTTGCATTGATGGTCTTGTTTACCTGCTGGTAACTGAGGCCAGTGGCGAGAAAATACGGGCCCTGAAATCAACACAAAAACACAGTCAGCCAGAAAAACACTCTTTGGATTCTGGCACTATGCCTGTCCGAGTGTAAACGACTTCAGCCCACAGATTGAAAGGCAGTGAGCAGAAGAACCCCGGACATGGCTTTGAACCAAAGAAAATTCTCAAGTAAAAAAGCTAATTTGAGTGCTAGGCACGAGTTTTACACGAGACGAGTGTTAGGAAGCACCCTGAATAAACGGCACTGCCCTCAGCGACAGCGTTGCAAAACTGCGTGACCAGTTCTATCCCGCACATTTTTAAGCAAGGCACCCATTTTCAGTTGGCGGAATGATAGACGAACAAGAGAAAGGTGCACGTGCACGCATATAGCCTGGGAATTTGAAGGAAGGCACTGGTGGGAGCTGTGAGGCAAAATAACAAGAAATGGTTTCGTAGTTAAATACAGTCACTTAATTGCACGCTATGCTGCTTGACGCCAATGGTAGCTTATAGAAGATTATTGCACTTGTGGCAGCTGTGAGGCAAAATAACAAGAAGTGATTTCCTAGTAAAAACAGCCATTGGCTCTACGCTGTGTTGTCTGGCACCAATGGCACTCTTGAAGCAGTCAGCACTAAGCGAGGAGGCAATTCATAGTATTTGATATGTTGTTGTCAGAAAATAGAGAGGAATGACGCGAGAAAATGACAACAGCGTATAGCGTAAGTGTACTGGTGGCAGTTGTGAGGCAGAATATCACAAAATAGTTTTTCATCAGGGAATTAGAGTTTCATGCCAAAATCATTCGCTTTTCCTTGCAAATTTACTATAGGAAACAAATTGTTACAAGACAGAAAGAAGCAGCTTTGGGAATGACAATGATTGGAACGTTTAAATTCATACCAAAATGATGAACTTACAGGCAGGAACTTGAATTGCGCGTAATAGGTGGATGCATCAAGGCTTTTTTCGTTGATACACTGGGATGGTAGATCAGTAACGAACCTTGTACACTTTGATGTTTCCTCCTTCATGAAACCTGCAACAACCAATTGTTAGAAAAAATCTGTGGAATGTACAGAGAGCATGTGAAAGACGCTGACAAAGACAAAAGGCAGCACGGAAGCCTGCCCCAATTAATGCGCATCATGAATAGCCATCTCTAGCATCATCATCATCAAGGTTCGGCTGTCGTTGCCGGGATCAAATAGTTAAGTTTCGAATCAGTTCTCTCCATACTTCTCTGTTGCGTCCTGCTCTGGTGATGTCTTTGATGTCTAGTCCAGGCAGGTCTTCAACGTTTTCCGGCTTCCCTGACCGATATTAAGTGGAATGTATGACAGAGACAACAGAAAGGGCTCTGGGTTCCTTCTTGGGAAATCAACTTCACAAAAAATTGTCGAGCATACTTGGTATCAATATAGTAGCATTACTTCATGGAAAACAGAGACAAGGCTCTGAACTTTGGTAGGAAATTTCATATTTTTTAGTAGGGTTCGTGCTGCATTCCTCAAAACTTAGAACGGCTTCAATCCAAAGCCTGTTCATGAAGATTTTGCACACTTAGAAATCCAAAATACCAAAAAATCCACTGACAGTTAAGTTTTCACCCTCTCATCAATTGAGCTCTTTTGGCATATTCTTTTCTTGAATTAATATTTACTATATTTTCTAAATAAAGATAGAATTCAAAGCAAAGCTTTGCTAAGTAGGACAGCAACTTTACCCTAAGCCTTATACAAAGTACTGATTTAGTGTTGGGAAGGTAGATAAAGGGTAAACGGATGGGAACAGATTGGGAATAAGACTGTGACATGAATAACAGTAGAAATTTGTTCTAATGGATATGCATGCCTTCCATGAACACAATATCCGCATTAACAGTCCTTATGGGCATCACAATAAAATTGTAACTTAAAAACTGCCTGGATGGCGTTTCTGATCAACAAGGAAGAAAAACTGTGGTAAATATGAATTTGGAAATAAGATCTACAAAAAAGATGGCATACCAGCAGGATTCCTGTCATCACATTGTGAAGTGCCAACAGAAGGCTTTGGAAATGCCAAGAAACCATGGACATTACTCTCAAAAAGCAGAAGGATGGGGTCTCCATACTGAAAAAAAATTCATGAACAAATAGAAGTGGAATGGTCCTTGACTGGAGTGTCCTCTCCAGTGGAGCTACGTAGCCTGGGTAGGGTGTATGGAAGATGAGCTGTTGTCCAGGCAGCAAGCTCCCCTCTCCACGTGGCTGGTGGGGCCAAGAGAAATGACAGATGTTGGCACTCCTTGGGCACGCACAGTGTTGCAGGAGTTGCCAGAGTGGTACTATCTTGCCAAACAGCCATCGGGATTCCAGCTCCTGATTTTCTGTTGGGACTTACTCCCCTAGCCTTTCCCAGAACGGATACACCACAAAGCAGCAGTGGGGTGATGTTGTAACCCCGAGAAGGGAGGCTTATGGGTACTGCACTTTGCGCAAGGGTGGCCCAGCACAGTGGTAACTAAGGGGTAGTGACATTTGTCCCAAAGCCTTTGAACTACCAAATCAAAGCCTTACCAGAGGGTGCCATTTAATTTCATAACCAGGACAGTGAATTGTAAAAAACAACATTTATCAGAGCAATTATAGGACAACAACAGAATGGAAGCAAATTGGTTCAAGAGTGTGGTTCAAGAGAGAAATTGTTTCCAGACCATGTCCACATCAGCCAACAAGATGCTTCCAAACACTAAACTTGTATTATAAGATAAAAAATGTATGCAGATTTTCTCTGGACCCTCACTTATGCCAGAAAAAATATTTAGTTAGGTGGATAATGCAATTTCAGGAGACCTTACTTTATAAAACAACCAAACATTATAAGATGCAAATGGATGCTAAATCCCAACATGGATGCTTTATCCAAGTGGCTTACAGAGCATTAAACCATCATATTTCTTGAAATTACTGAAAGAAATGCTGGAAGCTTGGTCATTACTTTATAAAATGATCTAGATATGTATTCGGGCATTTTTTGGGATGGTGTGTTGTAGCTTGTCTTCCCATAAGACTGCAGCAGTTCGTTAAATCTGGAAATAGTGGTAGCAGACTGAACAGTTCTGTAAAAGTTTCTAGCAGCATCTGAAAATAACAATAATAAATAATAAAAGGCATATATACTGGGCCAATTATACACATGGGTCAAGGCACATGACAAGAGAAATGCATCAAATCTGATGCAGACTATCTAAAATGACCAAGAAAACTTTGATTCAACAGAACAAGACAGATACAGCAAGGACACTCATAGCATAATTTTGCTAGAAGAAACAAAGAATCTTCAAGACATAAGATTAAACCAGAATGTTTTTACATGGCGCAAGGTAAATCAATCAGAGAAATTTGTTTGGGGAGATAGAAATTTAAAAGATTTATCTTTTGCTTCTGCTGCATCTAATGTTTTTAATCTTCTTTCGAAAATTGTACATCTGAATTGACAACTAGGTGACAATGTATATTCTCCTGCTGAGGATTGAACCAGTAATGTCCTGCACATTTAACTTAGGTTTTCTTTGCATCATTTAACCGCATCCGTGGCCCAGTTGTAGAATGCTTGCCTTGCATGCGGTAGGTCAGGGTTTTCATACCCGGTCAATTCATGAAAAATGTTACATGCCATTTCCCTGCTTAGCATTCAGCACTTCGGGAAAGAGCATGGGAGTGAAAGACACATTGCTAAAGGATGGCCAGCCCCCAACTGTAGCATTCACTGTGCTTACATAGCTGTGTGGCCCAAAAGCTAATGAAACGGCGATGGGCGCCACCCAATTCACCAAAATGGTGAGGGAAGGAGCTTTGACTTTGACTTTTTCTTCTTGAAGTAAGAGAGCATTGTTTCTTACTACAATCAGCTGAACAGAAAGGATTTTATTCCATGTAGGGCTGTACAAGATCAAGGAAGTCAATTTTGCTAAGGTAGGTATCACATCTATCATTAGATTCTGGAAAACTCCCCACTCGGGTCAGATTAGCCAAACCGTTGACTTAACAGTGGCCCACCCCCCAAATCTTGAATCTTGAGACTATGGTAAATGTTGACCAAGTGAGCTGCCCATATTTAAGATGCAACTAAAAATTTAAGGACTACCCTGCTTTAGTCTATCCTATATAGTTGAAAGAAAGAGCTTCTTTGGTGAGAGTGCAAAACCATCTCCCTTGTTGTCTGTACAATGTAAAACATATCAACCCATACCCACAGTCGATTCAAGTCTATTATCACTCCTTAATTCATAAAAACTCACAGTTATCAGTGTAGATGCAAAACAGGCCATCTCCAGTTCCTGACGTTCTGTACTTAACATTTGAAATCTCTATAACTTGATCTGATACACACACTCTATCGTCTTGGCTGAAATAAAAAACACTCTTTTATAGATATTTCTCAGCCTTGCGCTAGACTTTCTCAATGCGGTGCACCTAGTATCCAATGATAGATTCTATGACACTGAGAAGCTATGAAGACTGAGTAGCGTTCTAGACCTTCAACTAAAATTTGAGAATAGCTTGCCATTGCTATGCATGGATAAAAAGATAGCAAGCAACTCTCCTTAGTACAACTGCCAGCCAAGCTCTGTCTGTGTTCACTCCGCTCATAGGCTTTTTTAGCAAGGAAATTATCAATAGTGAGACATCCTCACAGTCACTAGCCGAAATTCAACAATATCCCTAGATCAGGGGTGGGAAAACTACAGCCTGAAAACTACAATGAATAAACCAAATAGCTTGACTTAGCAAATAATCCAAATACATAATAAATAATAATAATAATAAAAGCACTTATAGTGCGCCATATATCCACATGGCTCATAGGCACATTACAATGTAAAAAACACTAAAACTATATAACAATATGATTAAAAATGCAAAAGTTTACAATGTTTCATTAAAAATCTAAGTTAAACAATCAATTCAATAAAAACACTGTTCAAATAAATGGGTCTTCAAACAAGATTTGAAAGTTTCAACTGTGTTACAAGCCCTAACCAAATACGGGAGTCTGTTCCAAAGGAAAGGGGCAACATATACGAAGGCTCGATCACCAGCAGTTAGTTGAAGCAGTGAATATTCAGAATAATGCTAATAATAGAAAATAGATCAATTGATTTGTCAAGACAGTGACAGCAAAACACTGGGCAAAGGCATTATTCATATGACGTACATAAGCGTGCTGTTTTTGGTGTTTTTGGTGATTTCCTCTCGGGAAAGCGAGTTGCAAAAAAGCGAGTTGTGGAAGACCCCTTCTCAGAAAAATTGTCATATACAGGACTGATTCATCACATACTAAAAAACAACTCGAACAAATTTTCTTTTAATTACAATTAGAAGCTTTCATCTGGACAGGGCCTAATGGATAACATCATGTACTTACTTCAAGTCAACGTTTTTGCAGAAAATGAAAGCATTTTGGTCCGCAGTGGTGCAGTCTGCGTCACAACAGCAATTTGGGTCACAAGAATTTTGAGTCAAGTCACATGCACATGCTGAAATCCAAATATCAAAAAAAGGAGTTCCATTGATAGCAAAAGATTGATATGGGCAAAAGATTGAGTATTTCCAGTGTCATTGCAGCTAGTCAATATAATAGTTACTTGTTTTAATAGACACAAAAGAGAAGTATGGGAGCAAAATGTTTTCAAAACTGATGATATCTTTAAGCACACTTATCATAGCGTAAAAAGTCTTGTTCTTGACTATGAAATAGGTTGAGGTCAACTTTCCTCGATTGCTCTTTTTTTACTTTATCAGTTGATTTCTTGTCTCTTTTCGACAACTCCTTCTCATATCTTCTATCTTCATTACCCTCAATTCGCTCTCTTTTTTTATTGCGTTCCCATCTCTTATCATTCATTCTCTTTCCTTCCTTCTTTCCTTCAAATTTCTTTTTTCATGTGTCTATTCCTGTCCTCTCTCCAACTATCTCCTTCCATGCTCATCGCTCTGCTCTTTCCATCATCTTTTCTCCTTACAGAGCCCCTTTTCATGCCATCATCTGAGCTTGCCAAGTAGGTCCTGTCTCTTCTCTTTTTTCCTCCTGATTCATTGTCTACATTTCTTCATCATCTGTCTCTTTATCAGTCTTGATTTCTTCATCCTCTTTCTTACCATTTTTTTTTTAGTGAGTTATGTTGGGGAAAGGCCATGGTGGCCTATACAATGCCTCAACAAAGGAAGAAAGAAGAAAGCGAAAGGCTAAGAGGAGAAAGAGATCAGATCAAGTTTATTGATCTTGGATTGAAAGATGGAAAATTGTGTAACCGTTTTGTCCTGCAATGAGGCTCCTTTCCCTCTTTCTAATTGTTTTCACATCTTCTTTGCTTCCTTCATCAGATTCTTTGTCGCTATTGTGTTTCCTTTTCCTTTCTTTTTTCTCTTTCCTGTGTTTGCTTTTCTTACTTATCTATTTACTTATTCACTTACTTTTTTATCAATAACATCTCCTGCAAAAAATGCTTCCAAATGCAAGGAGGTAAACATCTTTCTTCATATAAAATATTGATGAGCAAAAGTTAGATATTGCACAAAAGAGAAGAACTACAATTCAATCAAACTGAAGGTCTTCTCTAAAACGTATCAGAAAATGGCCAAACTAGACCATGAAATGTGTACCAAGATGTAGGTTAAATGTGTGAAAATGGGCTTTGATTCAATTTATTGGCTACCTATCTGGACTAAGATCGCTTCAGCCATTAGATTACATCTCAGACTTGATTTTCAGGAAGAAAAGACTTCCAATGTGACGAAATCAAGTTTCATTTGTTTTGTGATTATAGTAATTATAATAATAATGCTCGCTCTTATGCAATCTGCCCTTCGTGGAACAGCATATAGTCTTGGGAAGATCTAGCTATCAGAGGCCTTCGGTTAATGCTTGACACCTTGGCTATGGAAGAACCAGGACGTAAGAATAAAAGAATCGTGGAAGAACAATGATGGAAAAAATAATTATATTGATAGAGAAACTGATAGAACTCATGAATAGTGAAAAAAATTTGCTTCCGTCAAAGGTAATTATCTAACGAAGAAGGCAAAATTTGAGACTTGCGGACAAGCAAGATCTATTTGCTAGATACAAAGAGAACCTTTAGTAAAGGTTGACTCACTTGCAGCCTTGGCATTTTGGGCTTTGGTTACGTCAATAAAGTTAGAGGCTGAAAAGAGCCATATCACAATTGAAAGATACATCAAACAATTTGACGGCCTTCTGCTATCTCTAGCGGGCATTTTTCAATTGTTTGATTCCATGCTGAAGTCGATTTTCTTGCTAAAAATCCATTGAGTTAAAAACCCCGCTTCAGCGTAAATAACATCGCCTCTTTTGGAACAATGATCAGGACCATATCGAGGCATATTAAAAAGAGCTGCGATTTTTCTTAGAATTTCGATAAGGAAGTTACTGTTGGAAGATGGAAGAAAGTTTCCTGAAAGTATCGTCAACTGGCATCGATTATTTTGTTAACATAAAATACGATGAAAATAAAGATCAAATTATAATTGTATCTGCAGTTGATGGTCAAAATGCCTGGTGTGGAGAAGGTAAGCCTTTGTAATTCAAACAGTTCCAGAAATTGTAGCTGTTAGACCGAAGACAGGTATAAACAGTCGTGTTGCTTGGAAATAGAAGCTTTTATACATCTTAAAAGAAGCATTAGACCGGTTTTACTTTGAATAGCCTTGCATGACCGTACATATCTTTATAACGAATGCATTTTCTGCTAACATCCGACTTATTTTGATGTTCTAATATATTCGTTAGCAACAATGCATCCTTTGATTCAATTCAATACAATTCAACTAAATTCAACTTCTACTCAAATAAAACTATTAATATGCAAAGGTTTCAAATTTACACTAAAACAGAGGTAGGAATCTCAAGGAAGAGGTCTTACAGTAGATGAATTAAAAATTTCTCTCCTTGCGTTTTAGTTTCAAAAAAAGAGCTAGAGGATCAAGCAAGCTCAACAGAGATGAAAATTGATGAATTTCTACAAGACACAAAATGTGCCCTGTCCTTGGCGCATGATCCAACAAAGAAAAAGTTTAGTCAAAGTATTGAATCAGAAAAAAATTATCTTAAGGTGAAAAAAATCTAAAAATTATTTCTTAATAGCAACATTGAAGCTTTAAGCGGCCTCACATGAGCATGTAGGCATAGATAGAATTTTTTGCAGAGTAAATTTTACAAATAACGATTTTGTTTGATTGAAAATATTTTAGTCATGCAAGTGATTCATGAATATGAAATGTTGCTAGAAATTGTTTATAAGGTTTATGCTTAAATATACATAAATACGTACATACAGATGAGCTGAAGAGAATCTGTGAAGACTCTTAAAGAATTAATGAAAATATCTGCCCGCTCCAAACTTTTGTGGCCAAGTGGTCAAGGTGCAATGTTTGAATCTTGTCGAATCTATCCAAGTGGGTTCAAAGCCCATCATTGGAACCAATAGCCAGAAGCCAGCAACAAACTCACCTGTCCATCCTTCTGAGGTCAGTAAATGAGTACTCAGATGTGACTCTGTAGGCAAAAGCAGTAATACTGCAGTCCCACATTAGCTGCATAGCTGCCCATATAGTTCCGGAGGTTGTTGAAAAAGAGGACAAACCCTTTTCACTTCAAACAGTGGGTGGCTGTCTCTTGAATTGTTTACTGGCTTGTTCTTGGAATGTTTCTCTGATCATTGAAGGCATCAGCTTTAAGTTCTTACTACTGCAAAGCATTCAACCGTGTATATTTGACAAGCAATATTCTACTTTCATTGTAGCGATGGTTGGGAAATTTTGATATTATGAGTTTTAGCTAAGCTGATGAAGTATGAATTTAAGGTTCAAAGTCTAGGAGAAGTTACATTGATGTAAACTTTAACGATATACTGGTATGAAAGAACTCAGTGAGGATGTATATTGAAAAGCGACTCTGATTCAATAGCAGTCTTAAGTGAAATCATAAAGTAAGTATATTCTCTCTTGTAGTTTTCTTGGAAGTTGGTTCTTGATGATGAAATAAAGGTGAGTTTGTCTGCTGATCTTTAGTACAAGTTAATTTCATTTTAGCATCACAAAAGACGGGAATTACACGTCATGAAATGTATCTTGTTTTTTACGAATAATTCTTCTTCTTTAGTTTTGTCTTGGGTATGTTTATCTGCGCAAAGATGAGGCAAGGAACATCAACTCATTTTTAGATGCTGCAGTTCTTCAATTTAGCAGCATGAAGGTTGGTGTTTGAATGTGTGAAATTAGCCATGCACTATATACATTGATAAATTTTATATTACTTCATATCTTCTTGCTATAATTAATAAATGAAATACTAATTTTATGTTTTTCTGCATGGAGTTTTATATCTCCTTATTTGCTCATTATGTTTTTAAATTTTTTTCAAATTTATTACTCCATTCATTTAATTATTCACCTGTTTGTATGCTGAATTGCAATTAATTCCTCTGTGGCATTTTCAAATCTATTCATTAAATTCCATAACTCATTGAATACTTAATTCTTTTATCATTCAAATATTAGATTAGCTAACTTTGGTAAAGTGGGTTATTTTCATGTTAAGTCTCCATATTGCACAGAAAGAAGAAAATATTTTTGTCATGATGAAAATCTTGTTTTCAACACTGCAAAAGAGTTATCTTTCCACTATTATGTGCAATATACAAAATCCGTTTTTGTTTGTTTTCTGACTTCCCTTTTTCTTTCTCATTCGCTGAGATAATACTTTATCATCATTCAAGTATGAAGACTCAGTTTGCAAATTTTCCGAATTGTTTCATGACTATACCTAAACACTGATATCAGATATCTCAACATTGCCCTGAAAAGGAAAACATTTTTCGTATAATTCAGCAGTCTCACATGAACCCTTACCAGCGTTACACACTCTGGCGAGTCTGTGATGAAAAACTCATCACTTTGGCGTAATTTCGTTTTTAACTTTTTTGAATTGTTTACGCTTTGTGCGCTTAGAATTTATTCATCAAAAATTTCAGGGAGAAATTTCCGCCCTTTCCTCGGCAAAGAAGAACTGGAAGGAAGAGCGAGAGAAGATGTTGATGGTAATTGCAAGTTAAACATTGCCTAGGTTTATCACTGAAGCATTCTTAGTTGATATTTTGTGAAATACCAAAACATGGAAGCAGTAGCGACTTGGAATTACACCCTCCATCATCTAGCTTCTTGCCAATTCGCTCGTAATGTGAATGTCCTTTTATATCTAATGGCCACTGTGTACGACAGCTAATGCAAAAAGTGGCACCGTTGCCAATGTGCTGTAGTATTTTCTTAGATCACATGCCTATTTTGCTAAATGTCACGGGTTTGGCCTCAAGATCCTGCAACGTTCTGATATCATTTTTCTGGCTGCTTGCCTTCTTCTTCCTTTCTTGAATCCTATAACTTGCTATCTTCCAAATCTCATATCAATAAAATTGATCTGATCTCCCTCCCATCTTAAACTTCCCCTTCTTTCTTACTTTGTTTCCTGCTTTTTATAGGCCACCATGGCCTTTCCTCAACATAATTCACTAAGCAAATGAAATTATCTGGAATAAAGCAAGAGGTAAATGCGACTAGGAAAGAACCTAGCTCCCTACGCCCCTATCTTCCTACGCCTTCGCTGATGATTGTTTCCTTTTCTTGTATGAAGTATGGTGCTAAAACTTACTCAATTCTTCAGTAATTTTTCCACTCATTTCGACCATCAATGTTTCTTGTCATGCGACGTCATTTTACGTCATTTTACGTCATTTTACGTTAACGCCGTTCGATGTTACACTATATTTTGCTGTGTTACGCTATGCCACATTTTGTCATGTTGCAAACAATTCACGCCTTAGACACTGGAGGAATGCACATTGGCAAAGGAGCGTTTAGAAGAGGATTTATACGGCAAGGTAGAGGAAATTTCATCACGATTTTGGTGTAAAACTCTCGAAGACTTCGTTCAATTTGACTTGATTTCGTTTGATGTGATCAAAAAGGGTATCTCTTGAGCTGTAGCTGGTCTACAAGAGCACTCCACTTGAATATTTTGATTACAATATGAAATTAGTAAAAAAAATTCAATATCGATATAAAAGAGTAGGAAGTAAGAATTTAACTAAATTGCAATACTGAAGATAAATTTAACTGCAATGTTAAACCAAAATGATAAGAGCGTGAAAATAATGTTCACAATTTATGAGAGGAGAAAGAAAAATATAAATAGAGGAAAACTGAATTCTAAATAGATTGTTTAAATTGGTTTAGGGAACGTGCCAGGAAGGGTAAATGTCACTCAAAAGGTAGACCATCTCACTGTACACCAAAACAGGCAAATTATTAGCCGATGAATCAGTTCAAGCAGTCAATCAATTAGCTTATCAATCAATCATTTGATTAATCGATTAAGAAATCAATGAATCAAGGAGCGTGTCAGTCAATTCCGAATTAATGAATCAATTTATTCGTCAATTAGCGAATCGATCAATCAGATCAATAAGTTGATGTTTCATTTAATCAGCAGATCAATCAGCCAATCAGTCTGTCGATGAAGGAATTAATCAGTCGAATTTGAATCAATCAATCGTTCAATAATGTATCTAGCAGTCGATCATTCATATATCTACCAGTTGATCATTAAAACGATCTACCAGTATTTGAATCGATAAATCAGTCAATCAACCAACCCATCCTCTCATGATATCATCGGATTGGAGCAGTTACCACCACTTGACCACTTGTTCAAATTTTCATCGACCTTTGTCAAGTAATTTCACGTACGACTCACCTTTCTGTTGCAGTTTGTGCTTGTCTTAAATGCGAAGAAAGCAAAAATACGGGAACTGAAGCAGCAGTGTAAGATTTTTCTTCTCACGACTTTCTTTTCACGAAATCTTTTCAAGATTTTTCTTAAGACTAGTGAGTCATCTTGTGATTTGCACTTTGGTATTCAGTATAACCAGGCTGTTACTCTTCGATTTTGGTAGCTGAAACTGATAGCAATAAAAATATTAATACATGTCTAAAAATCCTGATATCTGCTTTTTATTTTCTAAATGTGTGGATGAATCGCGAGAAACACCCGTCTTTATAACAAAGCTTTTCATTTAAGACGGCTCCCAATTGCAAGTCATATCCACTGAATATTGCAAGAACCAAGTTAGTATTTCACCTCGCAAAAATGCAAAGGCTTTAATTTCCCGAAAGCTTCTTGTCTTTGGAGAGATTTTAAGCCGCTAATTTTGATTTGATTAATGAAGTGATAAAGCGTGCGGACTATGCAGGGGCCATGTGTTCGAATCCTACTTCGTATGTAAGAAAAGCACTACTTGTGACGCAGGCCACGGGAAAAATCTTCATTAAATACACTTGTCTTGAAAGTAATCGGAAGCTCTTTCTTTGACTTCTGCTACAATTGGATTCAAGTATGCTGTGCAGAATTTTTTCAATTAAATTTGAGAATTTGCTCATAGTTCAGTATTGCAGGGTTGAGCTGCAAAACAGCTATGAACTTCTACAAATCTGTGAGAAATTTCTTGACTAGGTGAAGATATGAAGACTGGGACAGTAGAGGAAGCCATGGATGGTAAGATTCTTTCCAATTCAAATATACTGCCGTAAATGTATAAGGAGTTGCCTTCCAACGAGGCGTTATCCAGGGCCTGGTGGAAACTTCCATTTGTTGACCAAATTATAATGAAAATGGATTTTAGTTTGATTATGAATTAACCGGAACATCATTCAAAGTGCAAGTTTAGCTGGGCGGTGAAGGCCCTTGGATCAGCCGTTCGGACCTTTGGTCTACCAATACAAACCAACTGCAATGAAAATTTATGCAGGATCTCTTGGAAATCGCAGAGAGGAAAGACATGGAGTCACAGAGTCTTTCTGCAGGTGACATCGACAATCATCTTATTATTAGGAGCATTAGTAACTGCACTGAGGACCATTTCAGCCGCACACAAGAGATTTAAAACAAGGGTTCGAGCCTCGATTTGGCTTTCAATTGAAGAAAGGAGAATCTCACCAACATGGTGTGATTGCAAGCGTGTGATCAAATTGAAGAACATGTCAAAGGAACTGCTCCAGAACCATGGCCTCTCAATCCCCTGGAATCCAATTCAGATCTCATGGCATTGAGGACGGATCTAATTAGGTGTCAGGATACCTCCAGTCGCAATTTCGCATTGATCCTATGGTCAGTGGTTCGAATCCAGCCTTAGCTAGACTTTCACTTAGAGTGAGAATAGCGGCTAGCCCTCTGTAATTCCAGGTGCAGGAATCACGAGGTGCGATCATATCGACCAGGACACTGCTCGATGAGCAAAAAGCTTTTCAGCGTTCAAATGTCTAAATTGACATCTAGGTAGAATCACAGAGAAAAATCAATTTCAGAAATCTGAATTCTTACGAACTAAGAGTGGTCTGTACACTGAAACAAGGACCATGACAGCCTTAGATATAGCTCAGTTTGTCAGCCTTCCAAAATCCAGCTTACGTGAAATAACTACATAAAATGCTATTGTAGCTTTGAATATCAATTCTTGTTAGACCCTAAAGACTGCATTTTTTCGACGAGTTTACGTCACCAAAAGTAAACCCATGTTCTTGCCACGTCTAAATCGATTAAGATTTAGGAAAATATAAAGGCAGTCATCATGCACCTATAAGTGACAGTTATCATACGCTAGTGCCACGTAGGCGTTGGCATCGTGATTTGTAAAACATCGAGAGACCTATCTGCTTCTCGTTTTACGCTGCCTTGTTGTTTCGAATTTCAGAAGATGACTGGACAACATACGAAAGCCGAAGTAACGACAGGTATGCAAGTTGATATCTAAACCTATCTTTGTTCTGTCTTTGTTT
Organism: Pseudorhiza aurosa; assembly: GCA_964026355.1. Taxonomy (NCBI): domain Eukaryota; kingdom Metazoa; phylum Cnidaria; class Scyphozoa; order Rhizostomeae; family Lychnorhizidae; genus Pseudorhiza; species Pseudorhiza aurosa. The sequence goes on along the minus strand of OZ032128.1, from coordinate 1,845,931 downwards.
GGAAGAATTTGATCTTGGAAGTTCAGAGATGGAGTTTGCCTTGGTTTTAGAAGAAGCAGCCTTGAATCCCATATGTTCTACGATTAAAGAAAGCAATTTCATTGCGGTAGCCAGAGAGGAAAACCAAGGAATAAATAAGATTGTGTATGCAAAGCCGTTGAAATTCTAAAAATGAATGAAGGAAGATGAAAGCTTAAAAGCAGACAGGAGCTGTGGAAAATTTTTTTTTCTTTTTTTTTTAGTGGGTTATGTTGAGGAAAGGCCATGGTGGCCTATACAAAGCCCCAACAAAGGAAGAAAGAAGAAAGCGAGCTAAGAGGATATAGAGATAAGATCAAGTTTATTGATCTTAGTTTTGAAAGATGGCAAGTTGTAGGACTCAGGAAAGCAAGAAGAAGACAAGACGTTCCATAAGTTGCATGTTCTTGGGATGAATGATGATTTGTGAGATAGAGTTCGTGGATTAGGCAGTGAAACTTGGAAAGGGTGTGACTGAGTTGAGCTTCTGGTGGTCCTGACACGCCTCAGAGGAACTGGAATAATATCCCTGATCTCCTGAGAACAATACATGGTACCGATGATATTTCTGTTCACTGTATTATCGATCGATTTGTCAACTCGAAAAATAACGTTTAATTTCAGTTTTAAGAGTTTGAAAGCAGAGATTTAGGCTACTTTCGCTCTCTTTCATGTTGGAAATTATTTAACTAAACATTTCATTTGCTCATGTTTTCAATGTTCTCATTGTAACCAAGCTTAAATTGAGATCATATATAGTCTGCCATTGGTACTACCCCAATGTCTTACCTTAAAACATCCCTATTTTCTTGGTTTGGGACCAGACCAGCACGGAATACGCTTGGTGTATACTCGCAGTGGCTGGATTGCTCCAGGTAAACGCCTCAGAAGTGTTAATTATGCGCCTTGGGGGAAATTTCGTCCCATTGAAAGGAGTTTGAGCTCCTTTGGTCCACGCCTTTAAATCTCCTGTTACGTTCTTTTCGGTCAAATGTTGCCATGCAAAGCAAACTCAAGCGATTTTGCTGTGCTTCGCCTCCATAAGAACTGCATTTTGTAATGGATTGAAATGAATGCGTTCGTAAGAATCGTGTATTCGATAAATTCTTCTTTCCAAACCAATTCAGTAGAAAATACCACATTTCGCTGCAGCACTGAAGATGACGACGCAACAGACAAGGAAGAAGAAATGGTGAGTCCTGATCTCAAAGATGTGTAGATTTTCCTGCTCGAATTCATTTTACTCCATAAGCTCCGCGGCCCAGGTCGATAGTTTTGGTCACTGAAAATCTATTGCCGACTACTTTCATTTCATACTCTCAATTTTTAATCCCTTCTGTGAATTATATCCCTCACTGTCAAATGAGTATAATGTTTGATAACGCTTCACAAGTGCAGACTTATATTCTATCTATCATTATTTAATAGAGCCACTCTTTTGTAATTGTTACAAGATGTCTTGGTGGCAGTTGCTGTACAGACGAATGAGTTAATGTAAGAATATCTAATGGAGCAATGTTTGATATCTATACTAGCTGAGGGAGAAAAGGGCAAAATGCCAAGCAGGGAAACGTGAAATGCCGAAGATTGCAGGCCTAGATGCAGCAGATGATGACGCTCTTCCAATCGCTCCCAGAAGGTTTGCGAATATCTACAAATTTTTATGGCATCTTCGTTATAATTTCTAACCCTCATTAAATTTCTGTAAGGATAGTCCAGTGGTAAGATACTTTCGCATTCATCCTATTGTCAATGGTTTGAATCCACATTCAGGTAAACGTAGAACGAGGAGAGTCGCCAGCTCTCTGTAACTGCAGGGGGTAGGAATCAATCAATCAATCACTCAATCAATCAATCAATCAATCAATCAATCGATCAATCAATCAATGAACCAACCAAGCAATCCATCAATGAACTAACCAATCAATCAACCAACCAATCAACCAACCAATCAATCAATCAATCAATCAACATCTTGAGTAAGTGGCTCTAGTCAACCTTTGGCTAATTCTTTAGAGTGCTGAGAGTCGCCAGCTCTCTGTAATTCCAAGCGTATGAATCACGAGGTGTGGTCATATCGAGAGGAAGGACCTGGACACTGCTTAACACGCAAAAAGCTTCTCAGTGTGTAGTAACAGTAAATATACTGACAAGGCGTCTAAGTGAGACAAGGTGAGACAAGGCGTCTAAGGTGAGACAAGGTGAGACAAGGTGAGACAAGGCGTCAAGGTGAGACAAGGTGAGGCATGAATGAATGAAAATTTTTGAACGTGCAGGGAAAACTGTGAAGCTGCAAACCCATTCCGTTTCTTTATGATGATTTAAATTTTTTCTTAAATTTCGACAAAAGGAAACGAGAGAAGAAGCAAAGGGGATCTGGAAGAACATCGGTTTTACCAAGAGTTCCTTCACTGTCCAGACCGCAAAGGAAAGGGAAGCTTACTAAAAGTGAGAGGTAAGCAGAATATGTTTTGTTGTAGAGCAGTGCCTATGTTTCTTCTTCGTCATCTTGTGCCGTGGCATTTCATGACGTATGCCATCTTGTTATGGCTTTATTATCCTTCATTGGTATCTGTCTTTTGCCAACGCACGCCTCGAAAAATGCGAATTGTGATTATTATTGTTATATTTAACCTGTTGGTTCCTTCTTTGCCACACCAGTTCTCACAATCTCAAAAGACTTATCGTTATATACATTATTTTTAGCATACTTTATTCACAAGAACTTTAGATTAACGATGATGACTATCTCAAAATGATTTAAGATATGCGGCAACAACGATATCTGTGGTTTAAACAATAGATTACATGATAATCTGAAGTAAACAGAAAGTAATGACTGGGTACCGTACAATATTTCCGTCTTACGATTATCACACAAAAAAAGAGCTCCATTAAGAGATTATGGACCAACGTTACAGACCAACGTTACAGACCAACCTTACAGACCAACCTAGTCTCTACCATGTAGAGCCAAAACGTTTTGGTTGGAAAAACCTCTACTGTCTTGTGCATTAGCAAGAACACTGCAACACGCATTGAAATTGGCAGTAGAACTTGGAGAGAGGCCATAAAAGCAACGGGCAGTCTGCTATGCTAAAGGAAAGGCGATGACTGCAACTGGCCCCTTGTTCGTGCTAGTTACATCACAGCATTTGCAGCAAATAGTTTCATGGCTACTTGTAATGGCGTATTTCGTGTTAATGGCAATGTGGTGTAGTGGTTCAGCTAGAATAATGTAAAGCTAGAAGAATAACTAGGGGGCTCTACGGATGGGGTGAAATTAATACGTACCAAGCAAAATCAAATAAAATCCAAGAGAAATTGTCACCTCAAAATGTGTTCCTTTATGGACAGTAAATCAAAGAAATAAGAAGATAAATCCAGTACATGAACAGAAAACATTATTTCTTAAGCAAATTCAAGAAAACAGGGAACCAAAGCACCCCCCCTGACTATGGGAGCTGAGCTCCTAAGAGCCCCGTGGCCCCCGCTCTACAGCCCCGTGGCTCACAGGAAATAACTCATGTCATATTCTCATGTCACATTCTCATTTCACAATAGAGACCACCTCATATAAATCCAATGCTCAGAAACAACTGGCGGCCCTAGCTATGGTTTCTACTAAGCTTGAATCAAGTCTGCTATGTGATTTTATCACCATCCTTGCATTCTTTTACATTTTTACCTGGCATTTGAAGGTGGATTTAAGTACACTGGGACGACTTACTTATGAGCAGTGTTTAAGTCCTTCCTCTCAATGTTAGCACACCTGATCACTAACCCTAGAATTAAAATGAGTCAGCAACTATTATCACTCTAAGTAAAAGTGCAGCTGGTGCTGGGGTCAAACCACTGACCATGGGAAACAAGCAGTCCTTTGCCACTGATATATCCTTTCACCTGCCAAAAGTACCCATGTGTTGCCGGTTGGCTTAGGTGAGTCTGAGCACTCAATTTGAAAGTTCAAAATATCTCTAATACTAACTTCATTTGCTTTCACAGGTCTCCTACACTTAATCAGTCATCAGAAAACCTTGAAAAACTCTTGGATCATATGTGAAGTCATTTTTTATTCATTGATTTAGGACATGTATACTTAGGTAAAACAATCAAGCCAGTTGTAACATTTTTTAATCAAACATGCAATTTATTCACTGTAAATTCAAATCACTTTTTTTCTTCATAATGATGAAATTGTTGCATTGCACAAAAAAATGAATCTCTGTTCCAGAATTCCTATCCATTTTTATCTTCTGTTTGCAAGCTCGTTTTATTCCTTATGAAATCCCCCAGTTCAAATACCACTAATGTCCCAAAGGTTGTCCGTGATTTTACAATCCTTCCTCTCAAAGGCTGAAAAGCACAACAAAGCAGAAAAGAAAACCTAATTCATGCTGTTTCCATGGGAGAAACATGCTTTAGATATCTCTATTCTCCATTACACTAGAGGCGAAAAATGACATGACGCTAAAATGCACCCGGTGGTGAGGCCTTGGTTCGGGAGTTCAAAGGCTTGGGGATGAATGTCACTACCCCTGTGTCACCACTGTGCTGGGCCACCCTTGGGCAAGGTGCAGTACCTATAGCCTCCCATATCAAGGTTATGACATCATACCACAGCTGCCTTTGGTCTAACTATTCTGGTAAAGGCTAGGGGAGTAGACTCCACCGGAAAATCAGGAGGTGAAGTCCCAAAGGGGGTATGGCAGGATAATGCCACTCCAGCAACTCCTGTGACACTGTTGGTGCCCAACCAGTATCGACACTCGTCTTTCCCTTGGATCCACTGGCTGCATGGAGAGGGGGGGGCTTGCTGCCTGGACAACAGCTTGTCTTCCATACACCCTGTCCAGGCTATGTACCTCCACTGGAGAGGACACTCCGGCAGTATTCCATCATCTCATGCAGACAGAAGGATGCCAACGAGAGACAATACAATGCTGTCTTTAAAGGTCCATTGGTACTTCAAGTAACAACTATTATTGTGAAACTATTAGTAACAACTATTATTAAAAGAAACAACACCCTTTGGAGGAACATCCATTGTCTTATTCATAAATAAGAAGTTAGTGGGAAACCATCTTTCTTCATACGAAAATTAGCTAATGAAAATCATTGTCAAAACTTCCATCTCTAATAACCAATTCAATTCAACCTCCATTCTTAAAAACAAAATTTATCTTTTCAGTAACCGTTTTCTTGTTCACATCTTTGCAGCAAAATTTAGCGTAAGGTTACAATTCCTTTAAAACAATGAACAAGGTGTACTGTTTGAAAAAGCCATTCCTAATCTTCACCTTCCCTTAGCAAGCTCTACTGGTTTCATAGTCCAATCAACTTATTTCCAGAGAAATGCTGGCAAATATACTCTCTACTTAAGTAGGCACTTGTGGCAATGATTGACTATTTCATGTTATCTCCAACTGTAACTTTGATTGAATTCTTGCTGTCATTTTTAAGTTTCTCTTGACCGACTACTAGATATTACCTCGAACCAGCAACAAAGTGACTATAATGCAAGCATTCTTTGAGGCAATCGTCATCGCAACCCACTTGGGTATGTGTGCCGATTTCCACCACCACTTGTTATCCACATCCACAAAGACAGTCACAACAAACAGCAGCCAGGCAAGGACTTTTGAAAAATAGAATACCTCATAGCCACCATAGATGCATAAACCGCAGGCTATAAATAGTGCTATAAATGCGTACGTGGTGATGAGACCACCTGGTAGGTGAGATGCGTGTGCCTTCATTTCCATGGGACTATTCCAAACGATTACGGCATAAATGAAGGAATACACGCCAAGGAGTTGCATGCCAATTTGCAGAAGTCTTCGATTTCTTGGAGTTCCCCGTTCAAAATTTGCTAGACCACCAGCAACAAGGAGGAAGCACCCGATAACGGCAATGTTTCTTGAAATTTGCCTCACCTTTGAAAATGAAAAATTCACATTTTGAGAGAAGTTTAAAGCAATACAAATTGGCTAACAAAGTATTCTTTGGTCATTTTTTGCAAAGAAGTAGGTATGATAGAGCTTGGAAGACTGTGACTGTTTTTAAAGCTAAACTTAGCAAAACAGCACCTTATGATTGAAAGGCCAGTTTGCATTGCCAATTCATGACCAAAGAGGTCAGGAATTGGCAATTTAACGAGAAAAATCGTTTTCCATTTCTTCAGTTATTGGATAAACTGATATCAGCTTTGCAACATTTGAGCTTCAAGAGTTTGTTAATGAGAAATACTGAAGAGAACTTTGAAAAATGAAACACGCACAGTATATTTCAATCATACCTCATCTAATTAGCTTCAAAGAAGGTTAGTAATTTAGAGACACATAAATGAGGGAGAGTTTCAAAGGGAGAGAAACTGCGGGCTATATGGAGTACAATTTGCGATAATCGTGCAAATCAAGAAAAGGTGTGGCAAACATGGCCTACACTAAGAGCAGTAATACAACAACGAACCAGAATTGTCTCCTTCTTATTCTTATCCATGTAGTCTTGGACAGAAATTACCACGTACTGTGCAGAAGTCAACAAAGCAAATAGACGTTTCGTTCCGAACAAATTAAAAGACATAGCTGTTGCTGACAGAAAGAAAGCCCCAAGGTGTACGTGTGACATTGTTAACCTTCCTTTATCCACGGCGAGATTTGTATTGAATAGCTCTGCAGTGGTCATCATAAGCAAAATGGCCCAAACATAAGGAAATCGTGTAAGCAAAAAGCCGGTTGTGGTGTACAGAGCTTCAAGCAGTTTCTGCTTCATCTCATTGTCGACCGCCATCTTGGATTGAGGAGCTGTCTGGCGTTGTTGTTGTTGTGAGCTCATTGAAGCTTGGTAGGTTTCCCAAATCTATGATGTACTGTTGGCATGGTCATTAGAACAACTACTCTTATGAATATGCTGTAGGTAGCTTCTGTTGACGCAAAAGCTATCTATCTATCGAGTTATCTACTAACAAAAAATCCATCAGGTTATATCAGAAATTGCATCTTTGAGGAATCGATCATCTTCGAACAGTGGAAGCATTGGTGCGCCAGTACCAAACGGCTATCCGTATAGAATCGATGATCTATGCTAATTTAATTTGCCAAATATGCCAAATTCATATGCATTTCTCTACCTCAGACTCTAGAAACTTAAAAAAATCGTTCCATTGAACTTTTCCGATTTCTCGATGCTATTCATGGGAGAGTTAAACCCCATTTTTGAAACATTTACAGATAAAAAAAGCTAGACATACAGCATACAAAGGTACATAGGTGCAATACTTTTAGCGTTGTACATCGAACTGATGATATAGCGAACCCTGAATCATTGAAAAATAACTAGGAGCCCCATAGCTCTACACTGCTGCTACATAGAGTCAAGCTACGCACTGTACTATCGTTATCAAAAGTCAACCATTATTTTCCTTGCTATGCATGAATAATTCATCCAATCAAGGAGGATTAACAATCGCTGAAAATCATGCAATTAGTTTTCTGGTCAATTAAGTCCGTCAAAATCTTTGAAAAACTGGGCAGTGAATCTGTCATTTGATTTGAGGAATCCGCAGAGTGAAGGAATATAGTGTGCAATAGGTCAAAGCATCGCTGATATTCTTAGCCATAGCCACCGAAAAAGCATTAAATTGAGCTTGAGATAGTTGCACAGTTACAACAGCACAATGCAAATATATTGGCTCGCAGTGTAGTGTTAGCAGAAGTTATGTGGCATTAATTTTCCCTTTCTTCGAACAAAACAGCGATATATAAGCATTTCTAATTTTTTTTAGCTTTTTTTTCTTAGTGAGTTATGTTGAGAAAAGGCCATGGTGGCCTATACCGAGCCACAATAAAGGAAGAAAGAAGGGGAAGGCTAAAAGGAGAGAGGGATCAGAGCAAGTTTATTGATCTTAGATTTGAAAGACGGCAAGTTGTAAGATTCAGGAAGGCAAGAAGAAGGCCAGATGCTCCATAAATTGCATGTTCTTGGGATGAATGATGATTTGTGTGATGGAGTTCATTGGGTTTCGCAGTGCATCTGTTTTATTTCTAAGTTTTTAATCATTTCAATTTGACAGGATACATATCCATGGCAGTGTACATAACATTAAAATGGATAAAGATTTTACGATAATAGATACATCCTGTATAAAGAATTCGATTATCATTGTCATCATTATTATCGTCATGAAACGTAGATTAATCTGAAGCTATAAGACTTCTAACTATCTTATTCCATTTTTCTTTCTTTTTCTATCAGCCGTGTTAAGCCATTCATATTCTTTATTATTGTGTTCGAAGCAGGTGGCCAGTTGTACACTACCTGTCACTAGAGATGTGTATGTGTAAAATTGTAGATGTTAACTATGTTTAATAAACTGAAATTTCAAAGGATAGTAAGAAGTTGATAACAGGAACATTAATTGACATTACCATTAGATGTACTTGTTGTGTATTCTAATGTAGAAATAAAGACTGGATCCAGGACTGTTTACTTTTTAAGATAGATTTCAAATCATACCTATATATACAACGCATGTCATTCAGGCAAGCCATTTGCAAACTGCTTAGTTATACAAGAGGTTTCATTCATTCATGAATAAGGAGTTATTATTACAGCCGAGTAATGGCGTGCACACGTCCGTTACACACGCTCTAGTTTGTCCGAATTTACTTGGCTTGCAACACGTTAGAGCTTCGTTCGCGTACAGAAAAATCCAAAGATACAAATCAAAATGTTTAATTACAACCTATTCTACTTCCTTGTGCAACTTGTTCTCCTTTTTTTTTCCTTTAATTTTATCGTTGTTAGTCGTTGTAAGCCAGCCAAGTGCAAGTTACCTTTTTAGAGAGACTTGTATTTGTAACATTTTAAATATTTAATAAAAGAATGAAGTTTGAAAAAAATGACTATTTGATGTGTAAGTTGCTAGTTTTCTATTAACTGTTATCCTTTGCCGAGTTGTCTTATAACCTAGGGCAAGGGAGGGTAAAGTTTCATGCATTTTATGACGGTAGCACTACGATAGTGTTAATCTTCTGATTTGCAATAGCAGTAAAGTCGGCCACATGGACAGTTCACGTCGCATTAAATGAACCGTCCCATTCAGTACCATCTTTTGCAATTCTTGCCGACAAGGGTTTCCTGGAATTTGCATGATTTGATCTTCAGTTTTCTTCTTTATCATACCTAATGCCCCAACTACAACTGGTATTTATCGCTTTCAAATTCCACATCTTCTGTATTTCAATTTCTAGGTCTTTGTATTTACTAACTTTTTTATACTCCTTAATTGAAAGGTTTCTATCAGAAGGCACAGTGATATCAATCAATAAACATGTCTTTTTCTTGCAGTCTGTCACAATAATGTCTGGCCAACTGGCTTTCATCGATTTGTCTGAATGTGTTGTGAAGTCCTAAAGGATAGTTACACCATTTCCCTCCGTGACTGGCTCTGGGTGATGTTCGTACCAGCGTATGGAGCATTGTAGTGCTGACATATTCTCCAATGTGGATACTGTCCCATTTTGTCATGTAGTTCTTTGTATTCTTCTGCTGCACGTATTGGGCATCCTGCCACTAGATGGTCAATTTTTTCCATTTTATCCTCGCATAATCTTCATCTAGGGTCATTTGCATTTTTTATTATATTTGCTTGATAGTTTCTTGCATACAGATTCTGGTCTTGTGCTGCCATTCTGAACCCCTCTGTCTCCGCTTTGAGTCCAGAACATCTTAACCATCGGCGCGTATTTGCACGGTCTATACCAGCGTCTTTGCTTCGTAGTGCATATTGGCCTTGCAAAGGCTTCTGCTCCCATTTGCTTTTGAAAGCATCTAGACCTTTCCTCTTTCCCTCCTGTTTTATGATATTTGCTCGCTTTGTTGGTTCTGTTTCATTCATTTCAACCGGTGCTAGTTCTAGCTCAGTCTTAAATTTCTTCCTTTGGCAGCTAACAGAGTGGACATGTAAATAAGGTGGTTGATTATCCTGTGGCCATCGCAAAGCCCTGCTTCGTGTTGATTATTATTGTCATTATTCTGTTATTATTGCTATTTCTAGCAAAAATCGTCTTGCTCAAAATCTATTTGGGAACATCCAGTCCCCCGTCCCTATTGATGATCGATTTAAGGAATTAAGGTTGGCTTTGGACCAGGTCAAGCATCGCTTTTCTTTGCTGCCATCGTGAATTATTCATGCTAGATATGCAAATTGATACTAAAGAGCATTACTCCTGGTCAACAAACAATTAGAAATATTGTGAACTGTTAAAACCACTTCAGTTTTCCCTCTAATCGAAGTGACCACACTCACGGAACACAAAATAGCACTGCCAAAGTCTCGTCTCGATTTAATTAGAAACTAATCTCGGCGCGCTAAGTTGGGTCAAGCGAGCAGCGATGCATTGTGAACAGTAACGTAACGCTCTTCGTGCGTCGAAAGCAGTACGCAAACACTGAGAGAGATTGCTTGCCTGTTTAGAGATAAAAATAAGGTAAGCAAGAATCTTAAGTTATCAACAAAGGTCTCATCAGATTAAAGTTATACTACCGTAAGTCACAATGCTGCGAATTAAGATATGGAGAAAGGCATAGATTGAATCTTTCTGCAATAAGCCGGCCTCTGTTGTCATCATCATTGGTAGAATGGAAATTAAGATAAGCCAGCATCTAAAGCAATCACGAGAAAATGCTATAAAAGTTTTCGTGTCTGTAGAATTGCATAATGCTGCTGATGGAAGAATGCTTGCAGAATTTCAACAGGTTGGTTTGTGATAACATTCGATCATTGCACAGCAAGAAGCGTTCATATGTCGCATTTAATTAACTGCAAGAAGCTTCGTGGGGAAGTCTTGAATAACGATCTAGAAAGCATCATAGAAAACTTCTGAAATAACTTCATTTCCGGGTCATTTTTACATGGTACTTGCATGGATTGCAATGTCGTTATGATGATTAACGAGAATTGTTTTGACAAGCCACAGAATCGTAAAATCAATGTTAACGGTGGTTAGTCTGATGATGCAAATGATTACGATGACGAAAATGATTACGATAACGGTACAATTGATGATGATAATGATGATGATCATGATGAAGATGGTAAATGCGATCACAATGACGATGATTCTCATTATGATGATCATGATGAAGTCAAATATGCATGTCAGCTGTCGCAATTATCAATTTTTCAGGTACTGATGAACAATTTTTGAATATTAGAAAAATAGAAGCGAGAGAATTGAAGCATCAACGAAATCGAATTAAAATGGAAAGAGTTGCTGATAACGAAATTATAATTTGACAGAAGCTAGCGGATAAAGGATCCACAATGAGTCAAGTTTAGCTTGCGGCATTGGACAACGGTCAAACAGGAATTAGCTATTGTCGCATCACACAGTCAGAAACGTAGGAACTAGGGGCTAATGACCATGCCCCCACTCTTTGCCAAACAATGCAAACGTACCCCTTCTACATGCAAAAATTCACTTTTTGCATAATCATTCATTTGCCCAAATTCTCAATGTGTAATCAGACCCAGAGCGATACTTGTAATCAAGGCTTTCTATGAGGATGATTGCCAGCATTGTCTTCATTAACGTTGCACTATATAAAGTTAGAATTTGTCATCATCAGTCATATCTATTATTTTATAATGGGCCTTTTTTGACATGCCCCCCCCTATATTTTCTAAAACAGAAAATGGAAGAAAATCATTTCATTATAATGGTGGAAAACGCTTTGATATGCTTCCATTAGAAGGCTGCAGCTTCAACAAACTAGATTTTCAGAATTTCTAGATAACCAATACAATGGACTTTTTTTCTACACAACATTAAATGCCAAATATCCACTTCTTTTATCTTTTATCTTGCTTTATTGGACACACGTTTATAACAGCTTTAAGTAGTTGAAGTGTTTATCCAATTTGAATATTCGTATACACTTACCTCACAAAAGTATTGCACCACCTAATCAAAAATGGCGAGGTGGCTTGGGCAGCGGAAGAAAACAAATAGAAATTAGACAAATATTTTAGCAGCGAATCATATGCAGGCGGAAATGAAATTTTTACCAATCAAAACACAATCTTTCACATTATCTTTAACATGTATTATCATTGTTATTATTAGATGCGTGCTACGTCCTTGCTTACAGTAAAATTCAATCTAAAACAATGCAATGCTGTTCAAAGCCATTTTGCGTAGCACATGACGGAAGGGAACATTCTAAAGGAATGAAATGCATTAGAATACGGCAAAGGCAGCAAAAGACAGAATGAATAGAACGCAAACAGCTCTAGATTGAATCACTCGGTTAGGTACGACAATAAAATTGAAACGAGGTACTGTAAGCTTTGTTCCGTTGGTAAAGAGGCGTACAAGGCTTGTTGTCATGGCAAATAAAAATGGCGGACACCAAGGACTGAATGATCAACGTGAGATTTTCAAACATCCAATAATCAAAACCGCAGATTATAAAACCGAGTAAATTTTCCACATGTTTTAATTGCCTCAAATTAATCTTTATTTTGTGGTTCATGATTCAGTCTTGCAATGTTTTGCAGAAAGCAGTCGTTGTATTTGAAGCAACTGTTTTCTGGCGTCTAGGTTAGGCTGGAAGGTTGCGTGAAGTTGCTTGCTGTGGATCTGAAGATAAGTACAAAGATTCGAGATGTCTGCACCTGATCGGCCAGATCCACCGATTGTTGGAAAAGTTACTCACAATTCAATTGAGCTGTACTGGGGCGTTGATCTGAAAAGCCCGGAACATGTCGGCCTGCCAGCAATACGAAAAGACGAACGGATGCATTTTGTCGTCCAAGAGGAAGAGTTTGGACAAAGCCAACGCGGTTATGGAACAGTGTACAGCGGGTTTTCTTCCAGACATGTCTTCGAAGGACTCGAGCCAAAAACGAGCTACAAGTACCGCATGAGAGCTGCCAATGATCACGGAGCAAGTGCGTGGAGTGCCCCGGTAGAAGTCTCGACAGTGAAAAAACCACCGTCAAGTGAAGACCTGCACAAAGCCACCGGAAGGAATGACACCGAAGCTGTCATAAAGTTATTAGCAGGTAGAGAAAGCTAGTCGCTCTTGAATTTAAAGTCTCTTTTCGGTTTCAGGTGGGATTATTTAGTGACTAACTTTGTCTCCTCGGACACGATTTATTCACATTATGTAGGGGGATAAGTAGGTGGGAGCAAAGTGTTCGGAAAGACTCTTCGGAAAATTGAAGGTGCATTTTATTGCACGGCATAGACATCAAGCGTTTTTATTCATTGTTAAATCGTTTCTTTATTGATTGGGATGTTGAGTTAACGGATCTTATTTTTTCTGTTGATACTGGTCATGAGAGTTCCATCTTGAAGGATCAAGGTAAACAACCATGTAAACTGGCTTCTCCAGAAATGGCAAGTGCAATGACACCCTCCCATTTGAATGTTGTATCCTTGTAACTTTCCATTACAACAACTTGAAGTGTAGATGGTCTTACTAGGCAGACATTGTCTGACATGCCTCAATAGCATACTCTTAGCACTTGCTTCTTCAAATTTAAAATTTTATTTAAACTTGGTATCAAATAGCATAGATGCCATGGTATCCACACTCCTGTCATTTTACAATGAAACTATAAGTTTAGTCTTCGTTTAATTGAGTCTTTTTAGTAAGTTTCATCATCCTTGCTTTCATTTTCCTGAAAAGGAGCCGAGCTTCTTTTGTAGATCAAATTATGGAGAAAAGAAAATCCTTTGCCTTCTTCATCTAAGATGGGGTCCCCAGTGCAGGTGGATATTCATTTGCACTCATATCTCATATAGTCTGGAAGATCTGGACTTGATACTTGCACCAGCAATATACTTGATGCAACTCCAAGTGACCTGGTCCGAAAAAGAGAGTTGTATGAAAATGTCCCATATCCCATTTGGTTAATTATTAATATTTACAAAATTATTAATCGGATGAACCCTAAGTGAATAAATCTTCTTAAGTTGCACATTGTTTTTCATTCTATGCTCTTCATCCTTGCAGCGTTAGGCTCACCTAAATCTTCTAAGATTACAGTCATAATGCCTACATGCATTTTTGAGACTGCTTCTCTCATGAGATTTGCATTTCAAAGGAGTAAACTGCCATTTTAAAGAAAGTCCAGCCTTAAAGTATTTTTGGTTTCCTCAGAAATAGCGCACCACCTGCTTCAGTGAGTTGCTTTTATATGGAAGACACCATTAAACAGCTTATTTGCTGTTAGAGGATTAGAAAAACAACAACTTTTGGCCACCCAGAATTTGCCTTTATCCATGAGAATAGCAAGGAAGTTTGCCACTGTCATTAATTTTGCAAAGTTGGATTTGTCTCCAGCATGCTCTGCTCTGCTCTGCTCTCCTTTGCTCTGTGCTGCTCTGTTATACTCTGATCCTTCTCTGTGAAGCAAAACTCGGCCATGAAATCCATCCTCTCATTGAGGCTTCTGTCAAGTCTTCTTGCATCATGTCAAAGGAACTTTGCAGGCTCAAATCATTAAAAAATCGTTAAGAAAAGTTTATCGAATCGCAATAGAAACTAGTGTTCTTCTTTACTTTTGTATTCAATGTGACCGTTTCTCAATTCATGAAGTTTCCAAACAACTGTCGCCAGGACTTGCTGTCTTGTGCAGGACCACAAATGGATTCGTGCTTTGCAAATCTTTACAGGAAATTATAACAGCTAAATTGCTGCTCATTTGATAACATTTATGAGTGTCTGCTTCTGCTCTTTAAGGAAACATTGAGGTCCTCCTCTAGAAGCTTTTGCACCTGTCTTCTCATAGTAAAATTCCATTGGTTTTTTGCAGGGGATCTTTTCCTATTCATCTTCTTGAATCTCATTCACAATGTGAAGTGAAGATAAAGTTTTGAGGGGTTAGCGACATTCATCAAAGTAAAAATTCATGTTTGAATGTATTCCAAGACAGTTACTACGTACAGCAACATTGCAAACAAATATTCACTTGCTTTGCATTGCTTTCATTCTGCTACAATCTGCCTTAGACTTGTTGCGTTATGATTATAGCTATTCAATGTCGTGAAAACTGCTACATCGAGTTGAAGAATCGCGATACTCTCGATTTTTGCAGCTTTTTTGCATTGGACAGACATTTATCCTTCAATGTTAGATTAAAGGCGAGTCAAAAACTTTGTGATTTTAATTTTTGCAAATCCCTTTTTCAGAGCTGAGCAAAGACCTTATTAACGCTCCCGACAAGTTTGGTTATTCTTCGCTCATGATTGCGGGTATGTTGATCAAAATTGTTTAAGTTATAACTTTAATTTTGTAATAAACAGGCCTTTAATTTTAATAGTAATTTACTGGCTTAAAAAGCTAACCATAATATGAATATGAAAGATAATACCCAGGGCTGACTATCAAAAGATTAACAAATATACATTGCAATACGATCGATGTTCTGTCTTATTGTGTAGAAAAATTTCATGGATTCCATCGTAACTTGAAACTTTTAAGTTCATATGTTCGTGTTTGCCGTTATGTTTGTAGCGAAAGCCATTTTTAAACTTCCTACATTTAGGGAGATTTGCAATTGTATGTTCAATATGTTTTGAATAATTGGTTTAAGAAAGATTATATGAAGGAAGTAATTTTCTTTTGAAATTAAGTTAACCATGGTTTCTCGCATGCAAGATGCTTTATCTAAAACGCGAAGATGTTTGACGTTGTATCAACAGCTGCAGTACATGGAACAATCGGTGCTAGTTGTATTCACCTTAATTTACGCCATTGGTGTTGATTGAATCGATGATCTGTATTTTTATGGTACCCAAGAGATCAGAAGTACTTCTCACCTTGAAAATCATCTAATGTCCGTGACGAATGTTGTTTCCCAAAAGAAGCCTAAAAAATCTCTTGGGACAAATCAATGCTACATATGGTGAATACATAAAGGCTTTTTTGTCTGACACTGGTCAGGGTATTGGAATCATTTGGAAAATTCTATAGAAAGATGCTTCCTAACGCTTGTATTGAGTATGAGATTCTGCTTTACATTGATAGTTTTTCCAACGGTAATGAGTGCCAGAAAGAAAAGCTTTAAGATCTTTCAAATTTTGGCAGAATTACGTAGAAGATTTGAATTTATACAGTTTATAGACATGCTTGGGTTTTCATCTTGTAAGATACTTTCGATTATTGTGTCAACTCCAAATGTCTAGGAGAGAGACTTCTTGACTCAAAGTAATGCTGTGATGTCTTTTACAGTTCAGAAGGGATACAACGGCCTTGCTAAGATTTTGATCGACAGTCACGCAGACGTGAACTACCAAAGCAACGGCGGGAAGAACGCCCTCATGGTTGCGGCGTACGCAGGTAATGTGAAGGCGCATACAAAATTATATATGCATTTTATGTTGAAGCTTTTTCTATTGCATTTTGGGATGCAAACAGGGTTGATGATTCCAGATAGACCGAAAGTGGAGCTCGACCCCCCAGAG
This sequence comes from Pseudorhiza aurosa, assembly GCA_964026355.1. Classification (NCBI taxonomy): domain Eukaryota; kingdom Metazoa; phylum Cnidaria; class Scyphozoa; order Rhizostomeae; family Lychnorhizidae; genus Pseudorhiza; species Pseudorhiza aurosa. The sequence goes on along the minus strand of OZ032128.1, from coordinate 1,829,432 downwards.
AATTAAATTTGGAGTCTAGGGACGCGATGAGAGAGTTTGTCTCGTCATTTCCTTTCAAAGAAATTGTCTATTGGTTGACTTTCTTTCTATTTTTTACTGAGCAATGTTTTGGGGAAAGGCCATGGTGGCCTATAGAAAACCCCAACAAGGGAAGAAAGAAGAAGGGAAAGGCTAAGAGGAGAGAGGGATCATATCAAGTTTATTGATCTTAGATTGAAAACATGGCAGGTTGTAAGATGCAGGAAAGCAAGAGGAAGACAAGACCTTCCATAAGTTGCATGTTCTAGGAATGAATGATGATTTGTGGGATAGGGTTCGTGGATTAGGCAGTGAAACCTGGAAAGGGCGTGAATGAGTCAAGCTTCTGGTGGTTCTGACACGCCTCAGAGGAACTGGAATAATCTCCATGATCTCCTGAGAGCAATATCCGTGAAAGTTTATATAAAAGATGGAAAGATCTCCAACTAAACGACGATGTGAAAGAGGTTGGAGAGATTTGGTGAGGCTAGAATTTTTTGTGAGACGAATAGCTTTGGACTGGAGTTTGTCAAGAAGACAGAGAGTAGATTTTGAAGCACCACCCCAGACGTGGGAGCAGTACTCTAAAGAAGGACGGATTTGGGACTTGTATATAGTTAGAGGGTGGGAAGATGAGACACGCCTCAGTGGAACAGAAATAGCATCCCTGATCTCTTGAGAGCGATGCCCGTGAAAGTATCGAAAGTATTCTGTGTTGCTTCGTCTTGTTGCAGCCGCTGTTGCATTGTGTTGCAACTATGGCTTGTGGTATTGGCTATGCAATGACCCAATGCAAGCTTTTTGTTAACTCCCTTTACACTATCATCATCATCATCATCATCATCATCATCATCATCATCACCATCGTCATTAACTCCCTTTACACTATCATCATCATCATCATCATTATCATCATCACCATCGTCATCATCACCATCGTCATCGTCATCATCATCATCATCATCATCATCATCATCATCATCATCATTATCATCATCATCATCATCATCACCATCATTATCATCATCATCATCATCATCATGAATATTTTGAAGGAATCTGTACATTTCAGTTTAATAATAGCTGCTATCAACATATGTCCTTTAGTGATGATAATAAAGTACATAAATACGCTAGTGATTGAATGCGTAAATAAAAAGAAATATTTTCAAAGCTGATTTACTGGGCAAAGTGTTAACTTAAAAGTAGGTGCTCCCCAACGCTCGTTTCGATAGAAGGACTCTCGCTTTAAATTTATGTGCAACTTACCTAGAAAACAGAAAGACGGCTTCACAACTGATATCTTCTCATTTAACTCCGGCGTGTTGTGAGACAACCACAGCCAAGCCAAGTCCGTCACATTCATGATTGGAGTCGCCTTTGATCGATCTATTAATTGAGTAGAATGGTCTATAGTATACTTTGCAGTTAGGAAGCATTCGAGTGACCAAAAGCTAGAGAAGATATGTTGGGGAAAGGCCATGGGCCTATACATAGCACTTTTCGGTATTAGCAGTATCGCAGTGTCCCAAGCTTTGTTTCAGAAGTCATCATTCTTTGGTATCATGCGTCGCTCGAGAAAGGACCAGAAGATATCAGTTGCGAAAACCTTCTAAAATTCTTACATCCGAAAATTTACCTTCAGCACCATTTAGAGTGAAAGTCATTACGTCACGTCAAGGAAAAACAAGGACAGAGTTCGGGTTATGTAGACCTTTGCTGTTCTCAATCACATTTTAGATTCCAAGAGAATATCTTCCTCTGGAAACGAACGAATTGAAGGGGATCAACTTTGATTAAATGCTCACTTGTAGTTTTACATTGATTTCGGAGTGAAATTGTCTTCGAATTCCTTTTCAGGTAATTTAAAAGCTATGGAACTCATAAGCGAATGCAAAGCGGATTTAGAAGCGCGGGACAAGACCGGCTCAACGGCTCTCCACTGGGCTGCAGATGGAAAAAGCTTCGAAATCGTTCGATGGCTTGTCAACAAAGGTGTCGAGGTAAATTAGTCAGTCAGATGTAAATCAATATTTTGGTGCAATCCAGCTCATTTGCTATTAACTGAGAGGAATGTGGTTCGATTTATTGAATGATAGATTGATTGGACGATCGATTGATTTAATGATCGATTGACTGACTAATCGATTTATTGAATGATCGATTGATTAGATGATTGATTGATTGATTGATTGGATGATCGATTGATTTGATTGTCGATTGATTGGCTGTCCACTAAAACAATTCCCTGCCCGTTTAAACAATGATTAGAACGTCTCACGCAATGCATTAATTGATTGTTTTTCTAATTGATGGATTGATCAATCACATGGTCGATCAATCGATCGATTAATTGTCTAGTTACAACTTCTCGCATAGCTGATCGATCAGTTGATTGATTAGACGATTCTTTGATCTACTACTCTCTGACAGCCCGCGCAGAAAGAAGCGCTTTTGTGACAGCAGACACCTCCCCTCGACCATGCAGTCTTTCTGTTCTTCTTCGTTTGTCTTCAATCCTAATACATGGATTCACGGATTAACACCCTCCCTCCCAACCCCCACCTCGATCTGTCAGTGCATCATCCTCCTCCCTCATTTCTACAATCCAGATTCTTTCTCACTCAGCCTCTCCATGATCGCCCCTTTCAACTTACCCCACAACCATTCTCCTCACCACCTGTCCTGCGCACTTGTCCTATCTCAGCAATTGTTACCCTAGTCGCCGTAAAATTGTTTCGTTTGCCATAGGTTATGATGTAATTTGATCAATGCCTTTTTACATGTACATCTAAGAAGAATATCGTGCTAATGCTAATTACGGCCAACGTCTTCTGTGAGCAAAGTAAAAGTCACTTACGAAAGAAGGAAGAAACATTACTGCAAGTTAGCAAACCTAATTAAAATTGCAAGCTTCTTTTCTAGTTCTGATCGTATCATCGCATGCCTTACTTTGTCCTGCTTGATTTTACAACGAGAGAAAGAAGCCCAACGCTTTCATTCCCGAAAATAATCGGATGCTCCAACCAGATTACCAACTAAAAGAATTTTCCCGTCTTTGCTCCGACCGACTAGCCAGCCTTGGCACGCTATTAATTAAAAAGAGGAGAAGATTTTTCTCCGCTTCCTTGTTTAATGCTCTAATGGGATTCAATCCTTCAATATCCTTTATATCGCCTCTAAGGAAATTCGAATTTAATTAAACTTTCTTAATAATGCCCTTAGACTCTCAGACCACTATGATGGCACGTTGTTTGCCCAAATAAGGATGGTACGATCGAAAAGCAATAAGCGAGGCAGAGCCAGGCTGAATCCATCGCACACCCATCAGATAAATGGTTAATTATTGCTGACAATGAACTGTGGCAAGCCTGGTCAAGAGTCACTGTTCATAATGAGGAAGTTTAGATTCGCTGTTAATTAGACATGGATATCAAGTGCGGGATTAACGAAGATACTATATAAAGTTTGTGGTGGGTCCCCGAATACGGGTGGCAAATAATAATGAATTGACATTTTGATGTATAAATGACTTCAGCGTTGCTCAAAAAGGCGGAAACATCTTATGGGTCTTTTGTCTGACACTCATCAGACTGTAAAATGCCACAAAATGGCCGAAATAAGACTATTAAATTATTCTGGGCACATTTTTTCTTCCCATGGCAACTTCTATGAAAAGCAAGGAATCAAAGCTTTCCTTTTTGTCACATTGGTGATATGAATAGAAGTTCTGTTTCACGTGACTAGTCAATCAGCAATGCGACCATTCGTATTAACAGCTGATCAGTCAATCAGCAATGCAATCATATAGTTGAACAACTGATCAATCAATCAGCAAAGCAATAATTCATTTGAGCTGCTAATCAATCAATCAGCAATGCGATCATCCAGTTGAGGAATTGATCAGTCGATCAGTAATGCAATCATTCAGTTGCCCAACCGATTAGTCAATCAACATTGGGATCATTCATTTAAGCAATTGATCAATCAATCAGCAATGCGATCATTCAGTTGAGCAATCGATCAGTCAATCAGCAATGCAATCAATCAGTTAAGCAATTGACCAATCCATCAGCAATCGATCATTTAGTTGAGCAATTGATCAGTCAATCAACAATGCAACCTTCAGTTACCAATCGTTCAATTGGTATACCACATCACAATCAACCAACCAATCAGTTAGTTAATCAAGTGAATAACCAAGTGATCATTTAGCGAGCAACATCAGTGGAGTGGTATCATAGTGTCATAGTGTGGTGGCTGAGCTTGCGGAGTCAAAACGCAGGGATTGTGGCTCCAAATCCTGCGCGTTTCACAATGAAAACATCATTAGTGAGGAAGGCAACGAGAAACCACCTCATACAATCAACTTTCCTAAAAGTCTAAGAGCCCTGTCTTTGGTTTCTGCTAAGCTCGAAATCGAGTATGCTAAACTCCATTGGCGAGAAAGGCAACGAGAAACCATCTCATAAAATCCACTTTCCTACAAAAACCTCAAAAATCTCAGAGCCCTGTCCCTCGCTTCTGCTACTCCCGAAGTCGAGCACGCGAGGCAATTTTTATGCTGTTTATGCGTATTTTTATACTGTTTAGGAGTATAGGTAATAGATATGGTATTTTTTCAGCTCGACAAAAAGGACTTCACATCGGGATGGACACCATTAATGAGGCTGGCAGCGACCAGTGGCGATGAGAATATCGGTCGAATTCTGATTCACCACGGAGCTGATGTGAACTCTTTCGACCACGATGGGAAATCCGTATTGATGATGGCTGCATTGAACGGCCACATTGGTCTGGTAAGGTTACTCATTAGCAGGGGAGCGAACATCAACAAGCGATCCGAGCACGGTAAAACCGCCCTGGATTTCGCGAAATCCTTCGATCATCGCCAAGTCACGTTGTTCTTAGAAGAGGAGCTGAAGAAACTGAAGACGAAAGAGAAAGAGCAAAGACTCGCGGATTCAATGAAAGAGCAACGAAGTGGACTGAGCATTAAAGGAGCCATCAATGGCTGAGAGGGTAGCTCTTTCTCTGAGCATTACTCGCCTGCTTTGAGAGCTTTTGTTGGTTAGCACGTTCACGTATACGATTCAAGATGCATACATGTTAGAGCCTGACTATCACAATTATTCGTTAATCCTGGTATGATAAACACAGCAAACCGTCCCTCGTTTCAATGTCTTTAATTTTTCAATGTCTCATCGCGATATCTCTCGTCTCTTGATCTTTCGTTTTCGAACTCCCTTTGTCATCAGCGATCAACGGGTGCTGACTTGCCACTGACCCCCCTCCACGAATGTCCTCAATTGTGCACAGTTCTGTGGCATCCCTCCCGCTTGATCCATAATTATACACAGTTCTTGGATGTGAAGGGCTGGTAGCGATCAGTGGTGTAGCTGAGTCGTTAAGGCGCAGCTTTTCGAGTCTTGTGAGGTCTACTCCCATGGGTTCGAATCCCATCGTCGGAATCACTAGCCAAAAGCTAACAGCCAACTCACCTGTCCATCCTTCTGAGGTCTGTAAATGAGTACTCAGAAGTGCATCTGAGGGTACAGGCAGTAACTCCGCAGGCCACAACAGCTGTAGAGCTGCCATATACCCATCCAGTATTAACAATAAAAGTTGCTTTTCTAAGCCCTCTTAGGAACATCTTTCCTCAGTCCCATGTCATGTCAACCCCAAGAACTATTCAAGTAGAAATTAAATCAATGAGTCGAAATTGTCGAAATTATGAGACGGTTTCTTTCCGCTTCTCGAATGCGTTGCTAACAGGCCTTCGCATCATGTTTGTGCAGCCTCTTTCAATTCTCAAAACAAATGGAAACATGTCAGGCAAATAAATATTTTCATTTACAAGACTTGAATGTTGCAATGAAAAGCGGAAACAGTTTCATCGCACTTAAGGTGTTTTCTTCCGACAGTCATCAGAGCATGAAACGTCTGATACTGGCCGAAGTAAGACATGAATGATGCTCAGACACGTATCAAAGTTCGTGAAAGGGAGTGACTGGTGCAAATTATTGGTGGACTGTCTGACCCAGTCATTTCTAATTGATTTCCGCGTGGTTAAAGGCTGCTCCAAGCAGGCCACTGATCAATCGAGTTAATTGGGAACTTCCACGTGTTTCTGAAGCTTATCGATGGTAGCCGTTTAACTAATTCTCTGCTGAGTACCGTTTAAAAAATTTTCAACCTCACGAAATTATCTGACCGTCCTTTTTTGCAAAAATAAGCATATTACCGTATAATCATTGCATAAAATTCGAATAATTTGCTGGTTAGATGCACATTGCCTTAAACGCAACGATTGTCTACAATTTGCAAATGTTATAGTTATTCATGTAAAGATGTGAAATGAATTTTGAGTCAACCGCGTTCTGTCTTCGCTTTTTTCTGAATTGCAATAAATTACATCGAAATAAGTTACACGAAAACCAACCTTTAAGTACAAAAGTTAAGTAAACGAGTTAAGTATAAAAGGAAAAGAAGAAAAATATATCACATATTTTTTTAAGTGAGTCATGTTGTCAAAGGCCTATACAAAGTCTCAACAATGGAAGAAAGAAGAAAGCGAAGGGCTAAGAGGAGAGAGAGATAAGATCAAGTTTATAAAATCAAGTTTACTTGAATCAGAAACCTGACCTAAGCGACAAACTTTCTTCATAGCCTGAAGCTGTAGTTATGTCATAAAACGGGTTGCCTCGTTTGCCCCTAAAAGTTTCAGCCCTGGAAAATGCAGTGAAACAACTAGAGATAGTCATCGTCTTCAAATTCGCTTCGTTGCGATAACATAGCGCTGTCTACTTGTGCCTTGTATTTGATTCTGTCAGGAGCGATTTCTTCAAGTTCTTCAAGCCTTTTTCAAAGACCGTTTTGGATGAATTTCGACCAAGTCAGACTCTGCCTTTCTCTCCGGTTCTTCATCTTCCTTTTCGCTTCTTCATAAGCACGTTGTCTTGGTAGTGTATTCTCATCTAACCTACACAGATGCCCGTACTGTGGTATGAAGAAAGTTTGTCGCTTAGGTCAGGTTTCTGATTCAAGTAAACTTGATTTTATAAACTTGATCTTATCTCTCTCTCCTCTTAGCCCTTCACTTTCTTCTTTCTTCCATTGCTGAGACTTTGTATAGTCTCCATCTTTTTATCTCTTGTGACCATGTTTTTGCTTTTGATTTCTCGTACAATTCTTCATTACCTTCCTCTTGCTTTCCTGAATCTTACAACTTGCCATCTTCCAAATCCAAGATCAATAAACTTGATATTATCTCTCTCTCCTCTTAGCCTTGCGCTTTCTTCTTTCTTTCTTTGTTGAGGCATTGTATAGGCCACTATGGCCTTTCCCCAAAATAACTCATTCAAAAAAAAATTCTCATTTCGTCTCTCCAATTTACATTCCAGTCTACAATTTTTCCGGAGGATTCTTCGATGAAATTCGTCTATTCTGCTGTTCAGGTCTTTCTTGATGGTCCATAGTTCACTCTTCACGCTTAAAGGAATCTCGCCTCTGTTAGAAGCGAGGCACTTTACCTCGTTTCAAGCAACATTTTGACGTCAAATCCTACCATTAAATCTTTGACGTCAGATTATGATGCATTGGTTAATTTAACGTCATAATTTGATAACAGAGACTTGATAAGGCGAACAAGTCGATTTGGTTTGCAGAAATCTTGTTCACAAGGTGTTAATCGTACATTTAACAGGTTGACCTTTAATGCTCAACGCTTTTTCTATCTTCTACGTTAAAGTCTGTAAAGTATTTCAAAGGTTATTATACCGCAAGCAGCAGACACATAGAGAGACTTGCGACTGCAATTGATTTCAAATCATCAGCTTTTCTGGTATCAGAGCCAGAGTCTAAGACAGAATTACAGTTGCTCCCTGCTTGGTTTCAAAGGAGTTCTTGTTCGTGGGAGATTCGTTTTCATTCGGCTTGATTCAATCCGAGATGAATTGGTGGAGAGTGGCGCAGACCATATTTACAGTTGGTATGGTGGGCTATGCTGCCTACTTGTGGTATGATGAATGGATGGAGTTAGAAAGCGAGGTAAATCTTAATGTCAACAATTCGTTCACACAAGCAAGCACTACTTATGGAAGATGCTTTTGCAGTGATGCTGGACATCATAGTGCTATAGATATATTATAGATAGATAGATAGATAGATAGATAGATAGATAGATAGATAGATAGATAGATAGATAGATAGATAGATAGATAGATAGATAGATAGATAGATAGATAGATAGATAGATGGATAGATAGATAGATAGATAGATAGATAGATAGATAGATAGATAGATAGATAGATAGATAGATAGATAGATAGATAGATAGATAGATAGATAGATAGATAGATAGATAGATAGATAGATAGCCATAGATAGATAGCCATAGATAGATAGATAGATAGATAGATAGATAGCCATAGATAGATAGCCATAGATAGATAGATAGATAAATAGATAGATAGATAGATAGATAGATAGATAGATAGATAGATAGATAGATAGATAGATAGATAGATAGATAGATAGATAGATAGATAGATAGATAGCCATAGATAGATAGCCATAGATAGATAAATAGCCATAGAGAGCCATAGATAGATAGATAGCCATAGATAGATAGATAGGTAGCCATAGATAGGTAGATAGCCATAGATAGATAGATAGATAGCCATAGATAGATAGCCATAGATAGATAGCCATAGATAGATAGCCATAGATAGATAGCCATAGATAGATAGCCATAGATAGATAGCCATAGATAGATAGCCATAGATAGATAGCCATAGATAGATAGCCATAGATAGATAGCCATAGATAGCCATAGATAGCCATAGATAGCCATAGATAGCCATAGATTGCCATAGATTGCCATAGATAGCCATAGATTGCCATAGATAGCCATAGATAGCCATAGATTGATAGATGGATGGATAGATATTCTGATATTCTCTTAGATCATAAGGAAGTCGGTTAAGCAAATCGATAGAGATAAGAGGCAATGGCATCCAAGGCAATTGGAACTACCACTGAATGAGAGAACGCTACTCCCAGGCACCAAGCGATAGAAGTACGTCAGAAGGAAACAGCTATTGGTCAGCTAATGTTCAGTGCCCTTTTAATATTTCTTTTCTATGTATGCTTTAGAAAAGCCTTATTTTTTATTTTAAAAGTATTTTGCTACCACAGGATGAAGAGCCAGAAGCTACTGAAACTCCCGCAGAGCCTACTACTGAAGTGGAGACACAGGAGACAGAGCAAGGTGCAAGCAACAAACAGGAAGGGCAAACGGGCTTTGGTGGCTTCAAAAAGGGCTTCCTTCTCAAGTAAAGTAAGGCATTCGCTTTATATCTTCATTTCAAATAAGAGATCTGGCAGCAAAATATAGAGAGAAAGTGCTCCCCTGCGATATGATGCAATATCTTTCTGGTATCGTGCCTTTTTTCGAGGGAAGCCTTGATTGGAGACGGAGGTGAGGTAGCAGGGGAGAGAGGCATTGATTAGACATGGAGAGAAGAGAAGAGGATGGAGACGATTAAGTGCCCGATCGAGCCATGATTAGAGACAGATAAGGTTAGAGAGTCGGTACGATATGGTACCTGACTGAGCACTCTACCTTTCTCTCTGTCTCTAATCAATTCTCAGTCAGGTACCATATCGTAACGACTCTCTCCATCCTCTTCTGTAATATCTGTCTCTAATCATGGCTCGATCGGACACTTAATCGTCTCCATCCTCTTCTCTTCTCACCTTATCTAATCAAGGATACGAGATGACAATCATGGTGGATATGATACGGTATATGATTGAGCCTGGATTGGAGACGACGAGGAAAGTGATGAAGAAGAAAGGCTTATAGAAAGAGCCATATAAAGATACTTGTTCGTGCATGTTCTGATTTCAATTTGTTCAACCTTCGAAAGTAACTATTATCATATCTTTCTTTTAGTTTGGGCTTCGATTGTCCCTTGTTTCGGTTTCTTGGTATCTGGTTCATTCTTATTTTGAAAACACGGTTCAAATTTACAGAGTTTTATGGTTGCATTGGGTTCCGTTCAAGAAAATATTCCGTGTTATTGCATATTAATCAAAGCAAAAACTCACAAAAGATACATTATTCAGGAAATAGAAAACTCACATCTAATGCGTATGCCTTTAGGGTGAAGCTTGGCTTCAAATCATGATTAAACTTGTATAGATTGCAAATTGTAAGATACAGCATGCACACACTAACTGATAACTTGCGGTGGGAGACTCATGTAAGGCTAATAATGGCATTTGTACATAGTGAAAGCTAGGGTGAAATGCTATTTGCAAATGGCGGTAGGATATAAATGTCATCAGATGCTTTAATTGCAACTGTCAAGCTGCGAAGGAGGGTATTCAACAGGGCCAAAACGCGATATCTGGTGGTCATTTGGTTCTTAACTTGCTCACAAAGCTGTCCAATTACTCGCATGACACTAAAGATCCAGAAGCATTTAAACGACAAACTGACAACAAAGACATTTGACAGAATACGTGATAAATGAAGGGGGCGTTCCTTAGAAAGGAATGATTGAAGAGCAGTTCTCGAGAATGGTTTAAAAGTTGAAAATTTGACTTTATCTTATCCATGAATCCATTCCTCCATCTATACATGTTTCAAATTGATTGGTTCATTCATTCATTCATTCATTCATTCATTTGTTCACTCATTCATTTATTCACTCATTTATTCATTCACCTATGTAGCAATTCATTAATTAATTTCTTGGCTCATTCATTCATTCATTCATTCATCTATTCATCTATTCATATATTTAGCAAATCATTAATTCATTTGTTCGCTCATTCATTCATTCATTCATTTAATAATTCACCTAGTTAGCAATTCATTCATTAATTTGATGCCTCATTCCTTCATTCATTACTTCATTCAATACATCATTCATTGACCTATTAAGCAGTTCATGAACTCGGTTCTGGGTTCATCCATTCATTCATTAAATGATCAGTTACCTAATTTGTTGACTTGTTCAGTCATCTATGCCTTCACATATTTGGTCACTTAATGGATTAATTCATTGACAACTTACACAGTGTACATTCATTCAGCCATATATATGTATATATATATATACCCATTTATCAATTCCATGATACAATCATTCATTCAATCATTCATCCATTCATTTATTCATTCAATTCAACTTTCATTTATTCAAATGGTGCTTTGCCTCCCTCCCTTAACTTCCGGTACACAAGTCCTGGCATTCTGTTTCCTCTCGCTTCTAGTTCAAAGTGCTTTCTGATATTTGCTGTTTGGTTTGACAGAGTCTTTTAAAGGAAGCAGTATAAGCGATTATTAGGTAAACTGGATGACAAGAAATCTTGCTTATGACGTTAAGAATAAAAAGGCTATCGGGAACATGGCTACAGACTAGCTAGCTACGTTGATGTCACTGACTAGCTCGCAAGGTCGCTGCAAGAATAACCAAATGATTACAATGGATGACTTCATCCTCTGGGGAGGAAAGGTTACGGGCAAATTGCAGATATAAGAACCATCTTTCTCTGTTAGCCACATAGCGGGATTTTATAGTTGGGAGAGGCTATACTTTGAAGAGACAGAATCTTGGTTGATTTGGGATCAACTTAAAAGACAGTTTGCATGACAGAATCAGACAAGAGAAGTCACGACACAATTAGGGACGAAATGATACAAGAGAGAATGACGGTACATCTGACATGACAAGGTCATTCACGCCATCCCATGACAAATCTGGTGAAGCGATCAGACAAGACAATAGTACGATTGAACAGTAGATATAGGACATATATCAAGGCCTTGTTTTATGACCGAAGAGGAACTTGATGTCGAGGCACACCTGACATCAAGAAGTAAGGTTCATTACAATAGGAAGCATTCTGGACTCTTGACAAATAATATCGTCTCCAGCTTATTGATTTTACGGCCCTGAAAATTACAGAGGCTGAAAGATTTCCAAGCTATGATAAGATGGAAAAAATCGTTGCATTCATTCAAAAGTATCATAGTCCAATTTATTGACAGCCATCCGCTTTGAGTCTTCCATCCAATGTGCACGTAAGTTAAATCAGTGTGTCAAGTATAGATCGATTTACTGCTGTATCAATTTGTTTGCAATTATGAATAAAAGTTTGCCTCTATTTTCATTCGACCTTTGTCTGACAAGCTCTCTAGATAATTCGGTGCCACTTCCCCAACTTATGGGGTCAAACTACGGTTTCCGATACTGACCTCTCTTCGTCCATTTTTCCTCTCATATCGAGACCTCTTCCATACACCATTCATCTCAAAGCTACCACCCTGTTCTTGACGTAAGAGTTTGAAGAAGATCGCTGCTAAACATCGCTGGGTTGACATCGCCCCAAGCCAAGGTCAGGGATCACCAATTGTTGAAACATGACGTGCTCTACGAAACCTGCACGTTGTATAAAAATCATGTTCTATTATTGCAGAGCTTAGTCCTAGATATGTTCTTAGTTTGAAGAAATTTGATCAAGAATCTTGAGCAACATGAGTCGAATCTAACTTTTGAGTGTTCTTATAAAAGCTCTTTTTTATTATATTGCTATTATTATTGTTATTGTCATCATAGTAATTAATTTTGCAAGAAAGACAAGGACTGGACTAATCCAGAACTCTTAACATTTTGAAGTTTCATTTTTTAACGGCGGTAAGGGTTGACTACCATGTCCTTTTTTGGAGAATATTAATCAAGATTAACTTTCGTTATAATGTAATATTGTAAAGTTATAAATGTCATTTATGAGACTGAGTTTCCGTTATATTTAAGTTGTTTTGTTCATTCTTTTTCTTCACCATTAGCGCCGGATCCAATCAAGGTTGTAGTGCTCTAATGGGTAGGTAGTGTCTATTTGATAGATAGTACTTTTTGAAGGATGTGGACGGATGCCAGCAGAGCGATCTTTTGCAGTT